>CAUYQV010001130.1:0-21954 GCA_963574575.1 Galagoides demidoff
GGCCATTTTTTGGTTGCAGCCATCATTGTTGTCTGGCAGGCCCGGGCTGGGGATTCGAACCCGCCACCCTAGGTGTACGTGGCTGGCGCCCAATTATAAACTCGCGTTCAATGCAAAAAAGATATGGTCATTATCCCTAAAGAATTGTTATTCCTATAATTTTTTGTTTCCGGGGGAGTCTTCCTCCTGCAGGAAGGCCTGTTTAGAGAAGAAAGATTGTGAACTTTCAAGCCAGATAAACTTGTACTATCCTGACTTGGCCCCTTCTTAACTTTATGTAGCCATTTCACTGCTCTCAGCCTCAGTTTTTCTACCTCTGAAATGAGAACATTAATGCTTTTCTGAAATGAGAGAATAGTATTACATGTGAAAATTCTAGGCACAAAATGGTTTTAATCGGTGAAGCGGCCTTTTAAATTGTTTTTATACTTATTATTATTGGTATTCTCATCTCTATTCCATTTCCTTAAGCTTTCCTGATTTCATTAGAGCTCCAGTTTTCCAAAAGCATAATTACCTTTCTGGTTATTAAAAACATTTATATACTGTATCTTTATTAAAATTCATTTGAACTTTGCTGATGTGTCTCAGTTGGAAGGGAAATGTATCCTTCAGAGCTCTGCTGATCTCTTCACCTGTCTTCTTCACCCTGTCTCCTCATGTCTCCTTACTGTAGTTGACTCACCCAGGACTTGTTCTGTGCCTTTAACCCTTCCTTCTCCTTTGGCTCTTTCCCTCTGGTCTATAAACATTTTCAAATTGCTGAAAACCACATTCCCCAGTCTCCAAACCAATTCCTCTCAGCATCTAGAAGCCATTCTCCAGGTTTTGGCGACCATGCCTTATTTCACAGAGTCATCTGGGTACATCATTTCTATTGATCACTTTCCATTCTGGGCTCATCGCAATCTTACTTTTCTTCCTGTCACTTTTCTAAACTTACTCTTACTTGTGTCACTAAATAACTTCCTAGCTATCAAATTTGATGGTGATTTATTTAATACACAATAGTATTTGTTTGAAGCAGTTAGAAGTATATCCCTTGGTACTTGAAACTTCTCATTCCTTGTTGGGCATGGTTTTCCTCAATTTCTGTTTTCTGCTCCTCTTTCTGTTTTCATTCCTAACATATTGATGTCTCAGGATCTTTTCTTTGTCCTTCTCTATGTGATTTCACCTGTTTCGAAGGCCACTATTTTCTTTTTAAAACTAATGATTACCATTAAAAAAAGTCCATCTTAAATATTCTCCTCAAAAAACATAAGTTTGTAAGGTAATGCATATTTTAATTAGCCTATTTTATCCATGCTAAAATGTATACTTATTTTAAGACATCATGTTGTATATACCAAATATATATAATTTTTGTCTATTAAAATAATTTTTTAAAAACCCCAGTGATTCCTTAACTCATGACAGTTTTCCAAAACCTCGTCTACTTTCTCATTATCAGATACCCTTTGGCACTCGAATACTGAACATGTCCCAAACTTAATTGGTTATTATGCACCTCACAAGCCTCTACATCTGTCTGATCTGTATTGTTTTTACTAAAGTCACCAGTGAACCCAGGCTTCCCTTGATGCTTCTCTTTCCCACGCTGTCTCACATCTTTGCTGAGCGACTTCCATCATTTCCACCATTGCCATACCCAACAGTGTCTCTTGTTTACGCCACCGTCATTACTTTGTCTTAAGTCCTGGCTCTCTTTCATGTGTTCAGAAATGGTCTTCTAACTCTACTTTCTAACTTTTTTTAAAGCATACATTCTTATGCACACGGACATTTAAATACTTCTCTCCCAGTAGAGATAACTTTTTTTTTAATTTCGTGACAACAAAAAGGCTTCCTGTCAACATTTCATAAATTAAAAAGTGAATTAATATACGGTCGTTCTTTTTGAAAAGAGGTGTAAATATTCCTACATTTTAGTGTCTAGGATTTCATTATTTCCAAATACAAATGTTTTAAACAAAATATCTTAAAATATGATTTGAAAATATTTTTTACCTTGACAAACTAGGACATATATTTTTATATCAAGGAATATAGTGCTATGTCTTAAAAATATTTTATAAATTCCATGCCCATTTCCATCAAATTATGTTTCATGGTCTATGTTTACCATTATTTTGGAGTATTGTTGGGTATTTCCTTTTTCCCTTGGTTTTTCTGTTTATCATCAGATATTTGCTGTTTTGCTATAGCAAATACCTTTATGTCTAAATCTTTTTTCGTAACTATAATTGTTTTCTTAGAAATATTTGCAGGGGCAGAATTGCTAAAACAGATTATAGACAATGTAAAGACTTTTGATACATTTTTACCAAATTCCCTTCAGCAAGTGCTATGTCATTTTGTATTCCAAACTGCTGTTTGGGGAATGTTTATTTTTCCATGGAACTTCATCTTGTAAATATTTTAACAATTTGACAGGCAAAGTGGTTTCTCATTGTTTTAACTACATGTAGGTTAGTAGTTAGGTAAAACTCTTTAAATATTTCTCATGTATTTGAATTACTATTGACATTCTTAACCTGTTTGGGGGGATTAATAATTATTTTTTAAAATTATATGTGCCTTTTATATATTATAAAGCTATTAAGATTTTATCATGTATTACTGATTTCTTACCTCAGCATTTATCCTTTAAATACAAGTGATCATTGACTTTTCTTTGCACCATTTTCTTATTATTGTCCGAATCGTTCCCACCCCTCTAATCTAAAGTCTTTCAATATATAACACAAATATTTATCCTCATCCTAGGGCTTTAAGATAACTGATTACATGGCTAGAATGACGTCTGGAGTTATATAATACATAAATCATCTTTGTATTCCCAATGATTGACTAAATGTTTTGCACATGTGTGGTGCTTAATAGGTTTGAATTGGACTACTGTAATTCTTATACTCCTACCCTTGCAGACACCTGAAAATTTGAATACATTTTTTTTAACTATATGCTCCAGCAAGAAGAACTATTTACTATTTCCTATATCCCTCTCAAGTGATTTCGCAGTATTGTTTTTGTAGATAAGAGCCAGGGCCACGCAGAGAGAAAAAAATCTAGGTGGAATTCAGGATTTACTCTACCATCTTAGCTATGTGACCTTGAACAATGCCTCCGAGTGCCCATCAATAAAACAGGTATTTATAGTATCAATCTCATGAGACTTAGATGTGTACCCAGTAGGAGGTAAGGAAACAATGAGCACTTAATAATGACAATTGCTCTTATTATCATTGCAGCTTTAGCCACTTGAATACTCCAGATGAAGTGTAGCACTGTCAGGTTTTGAGTGTAAATTATTACATATTTCATTATTGACTTATTTCAGGTTACCTGTGTCCCCTCCATAGAAGAATTTTATAAGTAGATTTCCTAGCTTTAACGATATACTTTTTAGATGAGTTACATTGGAATATTCTAAAAACTAACATCTGAATGACTAATATATATTCCTTTAGATATTAAAAAGAACAGTTATGACTATTCTACTCATTAAAATAAATTATATTAATACAGGTAGGCTTTACTTTTAAATAGTAAAAAAAAAAATCGCTGATATATACAAATGCTTCATTTTCCATTAGGGAATAAATTGACTATAGCTAACCTATACTAATGTTTGGCAACTTTCCTATCTTAACAAATTTAAATAAATTTTTAGTATTGTTAAATGGCTCTGACAATATTAAAACGTTCAATATTTTTATCAGTTGATTATTGAATTATTTATGAACAATTTATCTATTTGAAATCATGGTAAACCCAAGGTCCATTGTACATTTTCTTGCCATTATGCTTTCCCATCTGCTGCTTCAGACTAGAGTGCTGGTGGCAGCCTAGCTCATCGCAATCCCTAACCATCCTCCTGCCTCAGCCTGACATATAGCTGGGACTACAGGTGCCCACCACAACCCCTGGATAATTTTTCTATTTGTACTAGAGATGGGGTCACCCTCCTGCTCAGGCTAGTCTTAAACTGCTGAGCTCAAGTGAGCTTTTCATCTTGGCCTCCCAAAGTGCTCGGATTACAGGTATGAGCCATGGCATCCCGCCTGCCAAGTTTCTATTTCTTAAACACAATTGCTTTCTGGATGATATTTATTATTGCCAAAACTTAATGCACATATTTGAAAATGTTTATTTCCTTTGGATCTTATGTTTGGGCATCAACAAAAGTACAATTGGAAACTTGCACATTCAAATGGTAAGTTTTAATGACTAGTCAATATAAAATTAAATTTACGAAAATATTTTCCTGCATTCATGGAAATACCATCAAAACTATATGTTGGAAGAAGGTAGCAGCTTAGTCATTGAGTGTGTTAAGACGTTCAAATAGATGGGTGGCACCTGTGGCTCGGTGAGTAGCTGGCCCCATATACTGAGGGTGGTGGGTACAAATCCAGCCCTCTCCAAACTGCAACAAAAAATAGCTGGGCATTGTGGTGGGCACCTGTGGTCCCAGCTACTTGGGAGACTGAAGCAAGAGAATCGCCTAAGCCCAAGAGCTGGAGGTTGCTGTGAGTTGTGATGCCAGAGCACTCTACCAAGGGCGACAAAGTAAGACTCTGTCTCCAAAAAAAAAAGTTCAAATAGGGCTGGCACCTGTGGCTCAGCCAAAAATTGCAAAAAAACAACAAAAAAGTTCAAGTAGAAAAGAAAAAACGGGAATATCTGTGAGCTTAGCCCAATAAAGCTTCTGTGCTTTAATATAAGTACTTATTATGTTATTATAAGTGGTAATATAAAAAGGAAAACAGTTTTAAAAATCATTCACAGTTAACAATGCACAGTAAAAGACTAAATTTGATAAGAATTCACCAAATTATCCATAAGATATTTTTAAGCATAATCACGGTGAATAATAGTGACAATGACAATAGAAATATCAAAAGAAATACATTTTTAATTCCACAAGACTGTTGTTGATCGTTAGACACTTGTCAAAATGCAAAGGACAAATGCAAATGGTGATTCACTCTATTGAACACTGTAGTCTTCAGTATTTTACTGTTTAGAATAACTATGCATCACCAGTAAAGAAATATTTCTTTACTTAAAGTTGTATTGTATTTTCAAGGATGGTCTCCAAGGAATTCAAGCAAATGGCTACTATGGTAAATTAAAAGTTGAATTTTCTATCAAAGAAATATTTGAAGTTGATAAACATGAGAATGGACTATTCTAATTGTTTTAATAAGCTGCCTCAATAAAGAAAGGATGTTTTAAAATTACTCTTCTATAATAAAAATATCATAATGCTTATAACTCTTCATAATTCATAACAGTATTTAATTGACATGCTAAATTCCAAATAAAAATTATGTGTTACCAAATAATTTATTTTCTCAAAGTAGATCAGTCCTAATAATCTTTATTACAGATAGGGCAATCAATCTGTCTTGGTTTGCCTGCGTCTTTACTCGTTTCAAACTGAAATTCCCATGTTCTGAAAAACACCTCATTTCTGGGCAAACTGAGATGGCCGTTCACCCTCGTCACAGGCCACTTAAATGTCTCTTGCCATAAATACTCATAAAATAAAATCAAGACTAGGTCCATTAATATGGTTCATATAATTTCAAATTTACTAAAAAGGAGGTACAAGTAATTTAAGTATTCTAATCACTAGAGTACAATGTTTTTATAAAGTATATTTAAAAGAAAACAAAAAAAAGTACTAAACATTTACATATGATTTAAAAAAATCAAAATTTACCTTAATCAGATACTTACTTTTGCAAAAATTCTTCAGAGCCACATACACTTAGAATATAATCTTCGAGGAACAGGTGGTCATTTGTACAAAAATGTAGAACTTCTGCAATTAGGTCTTTGACAAGACAATTAGCTAAAAACAAAGGCAAATGATAAAAGACGATAAGAATTTACCATTTATATCCAATGTACTCAATACTATAAAATAAATATATATAAATACTTACACACTCATAGGAATGATAAAACACAAATATAATCTAGCAAAGGGGAGGGGAGAGGAGGGACGAGGAAAGGGGAGGGGAGTTGAATGGTGGGAGGAGAGAGGGCATTCGGAGGGATCTTGCCTAATGTGCACAAGGCAAGAGTATATTCAAAATAACTAAGAGTAAATTTTAAATATCTTACCACAAAACCGAGGAAGTTTGATTTACACATTCCACATTGTATATCAAATCATCACATTGTACCCCATAAATGTATAGAGTTATGATTTTAATTTATAATTAAATGAAAAAAAGAAGAATTTATCATTTAATAAGTGGGACAAAGGTTTTTTAGCATAAACAGTGACAAGTGCATTATACAATACTGTAACTAGCCACATGAAGAGGAATGAAAAGGAGATGACCTCATCTATTAGTCTGGTTAGATTTAAGGATATTTGTTAAAAACATTGTTTGCAATTCTTTTGATAAGCTCTCTTTTCCTTATAACATAACAAATCTAGGTATTGTGTTCCTCATTTTAAAACCTTGGGTACATTATAGCACTGCATAATAGATAATCTTCTGAAACCACCCTCTGGGTAGGGTAGCCAGGAAATAGCCTTAGACACAGGAAAATCAAGCAAAGTTCCCAAGATGTGTTTTCTTTGTTCCATTTTCAACTTAAAGGAGATATGTTGCTCATTCCAAGATATGTTGCTCCTTCCATCATGATAAAAGGATTTTAAATGAACTGAAATAAATATTCTCAGAGCATTTACATTAGTTAATATCCAGATTTGTACCATGTTATTAATACAATTCTATAACTGACAAGTGCTTATCAGTATTCTACCAGTAGACCATGGAAATCCTATAGCCTTCACCACTTTTCATTGATTTATGTGGGAAGATTATTTCACCTGTTTGACCTATTTTCATCTGTTGAATAGGGTTTATAGTATGCTATACAAGCAATATCTTATCTATAGTACCTGTGATATAGGTATTATATTCCAAATTTTTCAGATGAATTCACTAATTTTGAAGAGGTTATGTGATTTGGTAGAGGTTAAGTGGTAATCCAAGGATCTAAACAAGATCTGCCAGGCTCCAAATCCCACGCCCTTGAAGACCCCAAGTCTGCACAGTTGCTTATTCTTCCTTTCCCAAGGAATAACCACCCAAGCATCTGTCTTGAATAGTCATATTATAAAAACCTTAATGAATATGCTTTTTGTCTCCCTACCTTTCCCTCTGGGACACAGATGTAAACATATTATGGAGGGAAGTCATTTGTACATCTCATAATCTCCTGTGCTAAAATCTTACCTGCATATGCCTGGCTAGAACTCTACTGACTTGTTACAGTGACCTTTGTCCATGAAGCACTTTCTTACTTATAAATGATAAATATCACAAGGCTCTGGATATATATTGCCCAAGCTTTGAAGAGTAAGAGTAAGAGCCAGGTTTAGGCTTATAGAGCAAGATATGTTCACCACAGACAGCAACCGAAGTTGGATGTAGAATATGTAGGATGTAGAAGACTGTCTAATCCATGGCCCTGAATAGGTAAATAGAGACTTGAAGGTGACCTAGAGCAGCCTGAAGACTAATTAGCACGTGGACCATCTCCTCCCTCCATGGCTTTTCAGAGGCTGAAGGGAGGTCAGCATGTGCAGTAAGATTCTGGTTGCAAGGTGACCTCTGAACCACGATGTAGGCCTGACCCAGTGGTATAAAAGTGAACCACCAGCCATAACTTTTTTTTTTTTCCAGGCATAACTTTCACCTTTGTCCCTTCCTTATTGAAACACTGGGGGTAAGTAAACTTACTCTTACTCTCTTTACGGTCTCGGTCAGCAACAGCAATGAAGTCCACTGTATTGATGACCAAGAGCCAGAAGGAATTATCATACAGCAATAGTCAATTGCAAAACTCTGAGTTTAGTTTTGTCTGCAATTATGTGTTTACTTTGCTGTGGCTTTTTTTTAATGCTATACTTCTTTTGCAGAGGGACATAATTTTGTCCCAAATTAGTCAACACAAATTAGTGCAAATAATATTGCTACCACAATGACAAAGAAAGAATATAATGTTCAATTTTAAAATGTGAGTTTTATGATAGATCAAGGTGTCATTAAAGAAATGGTTGAAGAAATAAATGGTAAAGATAATTAAGGAGTAAGTATTGTGGAAATGCTTTGCGATTCCCAACTTGGTAATACTGACAAAAATGGCATGAATTAAAGCTGGAAGAAAATATGGCCACAGGCAAAATCATGACTAAGGGCTTTGATGTGGAGGGGAGAGAATATGATGGCAGAAAAATAACTCAATTTCTAGCTATTCCTCTTTTCTTGTGCCTAACTTGAATGTCTTCCTACCTGCACCATGTTCATCTCTGAATGACTTCTCACTACTTCAAATTTAGCATGGCTAAGCCTGAAAGCACTACCTTTCCCCCAAGAAACCAACTGTAAGTTAAGCTTTATAAGCCAAGCATTGGTGCTAGATAGTTAGTGAGGAATGGCTCTCCCAGGAAGAGGACAGGGTAAGGCCTTTGGGCCCCAACTCAGTGCTGCCCACCTTAATGCTGTCCCCAAGTGATTGCTCACACCATGGGAAAGGGGATCACCCTGCCAATTTATCATTCAGAACTTGGGGTGCCAACTGCAAAAGGATGTAGAAAACTCTCTAATCCATGGCCCAGAATAGGTAAATAGAGACTTGAAGGTGACCTAGAGCAGCCTGAAGACTAATTAGCTGCTGTGGGTCATCTCTTCCCTCATGGCTTTTCAGAGAGGCTGAAGGGAAGTCAGCATGTGCAGTAAGATTCTGGTTACAAGGTGACCTCTGAACCACGATGTAGGCCTGACCCAGTGGTATAAAAGTGAACCACCAGCCATAACTTTTTTTCCCAGGCATAACTTTCACCTCTTTGTCCCTTCCTTATTGAAACACTGTGGGCTCGGTTGCTGTCTGTGGTGAACATATCTTGCTCTATAAGCCTAAACCTGACTCTTACTCTGTAAATCCATCTTCCTTTTTCTCAATTAACTTTGTTTCATGCTTGCTTCACTTTGGAGTGTAAGGCATTTTTTGACCAATAGCAGTCAAAGAACTGAAGGTGTGGGCAGCTATGTGAAGCCATGACATTTTGGGAGGCAGGTGGCCACTGTGAAACCCAACCCTGGAATGCTGTGTATCATTAATAAACCTTCCTTTTCTTACTAAAACTTTACTCGTTCTTTTCAATCATGTCAGCAACTACCTTGAGCTACCACCCACCGCTCTAAAACTGTGGCTTCTTTTAAATAGTTTTCATACTTGTTCTTCTGTTTTAACCACTGATACCAATCATCCTTTCCCCAATTCCGTGTGGTCTCCCACTCCATGTAACCATCTTACTCTAACTATATTACTTACCTTGTTTAAAAGGCTAAGACACACTAGAGATTCTTTAATTATCCTACACTAAAACTCAAATCTAGCTTTTTATTCATCTTCCTCTGTTACTTTACACCTCTTTTGAGATACAAGATTTCACTAAATCTTGCTCTTCAATTTTGATCTTTCTTCACAGGCTTTTAGTTCTGTCAACTAAAACCTCTCTCATTTGTATATTTGATACCCCACTCTTAAAATACATTCCCCTTTTTATAAAGAGGTTCTATTTCCATTCAACATTCTGGTAAAATATCCCCCATCCATTTTATTCTTTTAGATATTTTGACAAACTTATTTAAAGCATAAACAATTTCTATGAACAGTTCTACTTGGTCTTTAATCCTTACAGACAGACTTCTACTTTCAGTCCTTTGCACCATGTCACAAAGGGCTTCCCAATACTTATCTAGATTGTCTTAGTCCTTAGGTTTCTAACAACATCTCTCTTTTACCAATGTCATTCTTAATACTCCTTTCAGACTTTTGTTCTCTTGAACACATCCAAATGCTTAAAGTAATACTACCAAAAGTAATACTCCAAATGCTCAAAGTAATACTACAAAGTAATACCACCAAAACACTTATATAAAGATGAGGGTAGCACTGTTTTAATATAAAGATGATTTTAAAGTGAAAACATTAGAAATCTTCTCTGGATGTTTCTTGTCTGACTGAAGCAGAGATTCAAGAAAATACAGCTGTCATTAACTCCCCTCTAATGGAGAGTCCTGCAAACTCAAGGAAGGAAAGAGTAGCTGCCTACTGTCATTAGCATTAAAAAAAAAATAGAGCCCCCAAACTTTCCTCTGGAAGCCCCAAAGCCCTCCTTATTTGTTAAGTTGGTATATAAACCTTTGCCTCTGGGTATTCAGCAAATTCCATATGACTGATTAACTTCTACTCACATGTGTAAATAAACCATGTGTTCTTTTTCCTGTTAATCTCTTTTTGGGGGGGAGATAGAGTCTCACTATGTTGCCATTGGTAGAGTGCTGTGGTGACACAGCTCACAGCAACCTCCAATTCTTGGGCTTAAGCAAGTCTCTTGCCTCAACCTCCCAAGTATCTGGGACTACAGGCACCCACCACAATGTCTGGCTATTTTTTGGTTGTATTTGTCATTGTTGTTTGGCAGGCCAGGGCTGGATTCGAATCTGCCAGCTCCAGTGTAGTGGCTGACGCCCTAGCTGCTGAGATACAGGTGCCAAGCACTGATCTCTTTATTGTCAATTAATTCACTGCAACACACCCACCTCCAATAACCCTGCAGAACCATTCAAGCTAAGTGGGTACAATAAAAGTTTTCCTCCAAATCTGGCAAATGTTACTCTGCATATATTCATGAGTGTGACTTTTCTTCCTCTTCTTCTCTGTCACACCTTCCTCTTCTTCCTTGGACTTGTAACACCTTGGAGAGCACAGACATCCTCTTTACCACTTTGCAGCTTTCACACTGAACTTGACAATGACCTAATCAATTTGCTGAAACTTAAAGTGAAAGTAAAAAATGGCCTCTGGCTTGATCAACTTAACAGAAAGACATCCAAAGAGAGAGACAGATGTTGCAAATTAGATGTTACTTGGAAGAATGAAGTGGACTATAGACACTTAAGTCACAATTATGTCCTTTTCTCCATAGCTGAAGACAACACCGCCCCTACTGGTGGCCATTGTGTAGATCTTGACTGGCCAATCAGAATCTTCATTTTAGAAATTGGGAATTGGATGGAATACATTCCTTCCTTCCTTTAGGTGGCTGGCCAAATAGCCCATAAGCTTGAAAGCTTGGCTTTCCTTGTTTTCTAGTTTGTTGTTGTTATTTATTTGTTTGAAAAGAAAAGAAAATGAGTTAGCAGACAGCAAGGGAGAAGTGGGAAGTAATTACAAAAAAAGCTGATGTGAGAGGCATATAGGAATTTTGGCCTGTGTGGTCATTTGTGTTTTTAGTACATTCCTAATTCTTTGCTGTATTCCTTCTCCTGAGTAATGTAAGAAATGGCTATATTACACAGTTGTTTTTTTTTTTTGCTTAAGATCGCAATAATTTTTTTTTCTTTTTTTGTTTAAGATTCCATTAGTTTCAAAGCAGATGGTCTAAACTAATATACCAATATAACAATATGTTTGTAGTAATATGCACTAACTCAGAACCTTGAACAGAGCATGAAAGAACAACGCAAGTAATAATAACAAATATCAATCAATAAAATATTTCTTGGATCATTGTGTGTCAGAAAGCAATTTCCTATTTTATACAGAAAGTCATTTAGTATCCACTAAATGTTTAAAGAACTAATACTGTTTTGCAAAGTAGTGAACTATAACTGTAGTGTTATAGTTCACTATAACAATGAAATAATATATAAAATTACTTTAAAGATGTTCTAAAATTTTAGAGAAGGTGAGTTTGTTAAAATATAAATTCCTGGGATCCATCCCCCAAAGATTCTGAATCGACAGGTCTGCTAGTTCTGATGGGGTGTGTCATACATGGCTACTAGAACTCTCACTGTGGAAATGTTAGGTAGAATGTTGGGAATATGACTGTTCTGGGGAGAAAGGACAAGTATGAGGGCCCCTGTCCCCTATATCAGCGCTGCTCATCTCAATCCTGTACAAGTGATTGCTCACAGCCAGGGAGGAGGAAATGCCCTACCAATCTACCAATAAGAACTTAGCACACCAACGGCAGAAGGATGCAGAGAATTCTTCAGCCCACGGAGCATAGGTACAACAGAGTCTGGACAGAACCTAGAAATACCTTAAGGCTAATTACCATATCATCAGCTTAAATCTACAATGTGGTCCACACTGCCCTCCACCCAGGAGCCTTTCAGAGAGGCTCATGCTCAGTAGTTCTCTGTGGTCCCAAGCTGACCTCTGAACCATGAAGCTCAATCTAGACAGTATATAATAGAGTTCCCTGCCATAACCAAAGCCTTTTCTCTGTTGCAACAATGGGAACCTGTCATTGTCTATGATAAATGTATCTTGCTCTGTGTCCTGTACCTGGTTCTTGCCCTGCACACCCCTTTCCCTTCCTCAATAAATTTTGTTTCATGCTTGCTTTACGTTGAGGTATCTGGTCTTTTGGGCCAAGAGCACCCAAAGAACAGAGGATGCAGACAGATTCCTGAACCTGACAATTATTCTGTATAGAAATGCCTATTCTGGCTTGGTGCCTATGGCTCGATCGGCTAAGGCACCAGCCATGTACACCTAGTTATAGTGGCGGGTTCGAATCCCCAGCGTGGGCCCGCCAAACAACAATGATGACTGCAACCAAAAAATGGCCGGGCGTTGTGGCAGGCGCCTGTGGTCCCAGCTACTTGGGAGGCTGAGGCAGGAGACTCACTTGAGCCCAGGAGTTGGAGGTTGCTGTGAGCTGTGATGCTATAGCACTCTACCCAGGGGGGATAGCTTGAGGCTCTGTCTCAAAAAAAAAAGAAATGCCTATTCCATCTCACTGTTTATTTATGTTTGAAGGAAATCGTTGTTCTTAATAGATAGGAACAACCACTTTCACTTGTATATTATCTCTATCTAGAATCATTTCAAAATTGGTATTAATATGTTGAAAACTTTCTATACTTGCTATTAAGTATTTTATAGCAGAAAACTATTCTGGGGTGAGCTATGGGAAGAGAGTTCTTAAAGAAAATAGTTCCCCTTTCGTCCATCAAATGTTAACAAAAGCTTCCCAGCTATTTTTGCACTGTTTCACTTCAGGGTAAAACAGTAGCTAATAATTCTTCTTTTCAAGATTACAGTCTGTGAATTCAAAGTTACGCAACCAACATGAGCTTTATGCATATTCTTACTCTCGTTTGCAAAGATACTTACCATATGGCATAAAATGAAGTGGCTGGGTTGAGTTATCAGTGAAAACATTTATATTAAACTTGGTATTAGGAAAGAGCTGATGTGGAAATGTGGTAACAGTGCTCCAGATCTTCCCAGAATTGGCATTAATTTCAGTTGCATGATATGTTTCTCTTATTCTGAAAAATATGGGTGAAGAGAAACCCTTACGACAAGATCCACAAGATGTGGTTTAAGCATAGTGACCACAGTATAATGATAAACAAACAAACAAACAAACAACTTTGTGCTGTGTTTTGCTGTAAAAGATTTAAAATATGAAAACAATAAGTAATTGATTCCTGGTGCAGTTCATTTAGGGAGGCCAGATTGGTAGAAAATACAATTATATTAAAAACAAGCATAAAGTACTGTTGTGTAGGTTTTCCTAGGGGCACCTGCTTTGAAACAATTAAGAATATGTTGTCATAACATAAAACATAAGAATTCACACTCTGACCACTACGATTTGCTTTATTTTTATGGCTTTCTAGGTCTGAATTCCTCTTTGGCAATTCTCTCATGCCTCATTTTCTGAAGCTGCAAATCCCTCATTTTGACTCAGAAATTTTGGTGAATAAATTCTCTTTCGTGAGTCAAATTTATAAACTTTATTCTTGTCTTTCTACTTTCTGTAAATTTTTGGATTTTACACACATTTGTGGACTTTACACAAATGTGTAAATGGAGCCTAAAAGTTATTTTTATACTGTGAGCACTTATGTATACATAAATGAGTCAAAGACTGCGGGCCTGTTTATCCTGGGAGCAGAAGCTTTGAGTTTGATTCCTGACACTTTCCTTTAGTGGTGTTATGGCCAGAGGCAAGTTCCCAAACTAGTTTCTTTGCACAAAAGAGTGTATTAATATCTACTTCAAAGGCTTGTTGTAAGAATTGAAATAAAAGAGGCGTGTAAAAGATTTGCAAAGGGTAAAGCAATAGACCCATGTAAAGTATCATTATATAAATGATTATAGATTACCATAGCTTGATCTCTGTACATCCATATTCTATACCCACATGTGGACTATAACATAAAAATATTTAGAAGTAGGCATTTAAAATGTTTTGGTGGTAAATATGAAATCTCTGTTTTAAACGTTAATGTGGCTGACATCTTATTTCATGATGCTCTTTACAAATGGAAGATTATACATTCCACATTGATACATTGCCCTTTAGTATTTCTTGTATTCTACCTACTTGTGCAGGGCTAAGTTAGTGTCAAGACCTTGAAATAGCTCAGTCTCTACACTCACAGATCCATGAACACACCCTGTCCAGGTGGGGCCTTCTAAATGTTAGTACACATTCATCCATTGGGCAGTACCACTTTTGTTCTGTGTCTCCTGCCCACAGTTTCAGCTTCAGTAGATCTGTGGAGGGTCCCTCAAACTTACCCTGCTAACAGTTTCTCAAGTAAGCTGTTCCTGCTGTTGTTGCTCTGGAACTATAATTTGGGAGCGACTGCCCAGGATGAAGGCCACCCTCTTTTGGCGTCCTTTAACACAAGGCTCTCTAGACTCCAGTTCCAGAATGAAGAGCTTTATGATTTAGCATTTACCATATACTAAGATCTTCTCAATGCGTACACGATTTCAGCTGCTACCATTTGGGGCAAATTAAATTTAAAATGCAAATTTATGGTTAATTCTCCCCTAAGCCTTGGCTCAACATCTCTCTGTTGTAGGCCAGGAACTTCTTTCATATCCTATGAAATTTTGTCTTTTTTTTTTTTTTTTACAAGAATGTGGCATAGTTCCTGAAAAATGTGGCTTTAAAGTTCGTCACAAAGAGAAACCAAAAGAACAAATTAGAATTCCTCCTGAAACAGGGCATAAAAGGAAGGATTGTACCCTTTTTATGTATGGGTCTGTGAATATTAGAAAGAAATCTATGCTATTACATAAGGGCACTTTATCATACCTTTCCAGAAGTTTTAGAGAACCTCTTGTAAAACTTGGCTTTCAAATTTAATGCTTTTTTTTTCATTTAGAATTATGAGTCCCTAGCACATAGTATGTTTTCAAAATACTTATTATTGAGTAAATAGTGTGCTTATGTGTAACAATAATTGTGCATTATATAATTAATCATTTTATGAATGAGCAAGTTGTCAATATCAAACTTTGAAAACAAGAAAGTGTTTGTGACTGTAACTCCCAGCTTCATTTCACTACTCTGAAGTTAGTGGGAGGTTGTGTGTTTTAGTTTTTCTGACTATTTTGAAAGAAACTTTTGAATAAAATTACATTTAAGATTTTGGAAAATGCAATGTCAGCTACTGACAAACCATCATATGAAATATTTTCATGTCACTACTGCATTCACAAGAAGCAGTAGTGACATGAAAATTGCCCAAGAATACGGAATTATATTCTTTAAAAACCACCAGAGGAGCTAATACTAAGCATTCCATCAGTAGAGTTATATGGAGGAACAATGTCTTGAAAGCTATTTCTCATGCTTAGAGGGTAAGAATTATCACATTTTAGACTTAAAGTACCAAGTTTCTAGCTATGCTTGTCATTTTGTGGCAATGAGTAGCTTATTTCTGAAAGAATCAATATTAATAACTTTAAAGATCCTATTTTAGAACTCCAAAGTGCCTTTTTAAATTTTCTTCTGTAAACTAGAGCAAGAAATTAATTAACTATTGAACATTTTAATAGATTTGAGGTTTGTTTTATATTTCTACGTCCATTCCTTTTAATCTTTCCAATATGCTTTATAGATTTTCTTTTTCAGTCAGAAACCTTGCTTTTTTGTTTACTTGTTTGCTTTAAATATAAATATCTCATGAATGAACTAGTTATTAGGCACTAAAATGGCCTTTCAATTCATGATTAAATAAATGATTCAAATCTTTACGGGTCATTCAGTAGTAAGTTAAAGCTTATAAAAATTTTACTGAATATGGTTCAAACTACACTTCTAAATGCATTAAATCAAGAGAACTAAAATGTAAATTCATTGGTTTTTCCAATCGTTCAGGAACCTCAGAAACAAAAGAGATGGCATTATGTAAATGTTAATTGCAAATGAGAAATTGGTCTTTTATAAAAGGTATCCACCATTCTCTCCTACATTCATTTTCAGATGAGCAAAAAAAAATCAGTGATAGATTTTATAATGTCTCCTTGTGATCAAATTTCTTTTTCAGTGATTAACACACACGCATTTATTTAAACTCTGCCAACCCATTCATAATAATATCAAACTATTAAGAGAAAGGCATTGTCATGATGTTAAATAGAACATCCCAGGTCGGAGTGATAAACTGTGTTAATCTGGGAATTAGTCATTTATGTCATTGAATAAGAAATTAGTTCACTGTAAATCAAACTACCACAATCAACAAAGATAGCTCGGACTTGATGAAACATTCAACTTTAAACAAATGTTTAAGAGAAAAACATCCATTCTCCTCTAAAACCATTAATAGAGTTGATCTATGAACTAATTTGTCAAAATTTTCTATTTTTCATGGTATTTAAAATTATAGGCCTTTGACGTTTTATATGCAAAATTAATCAGTTCAGTGATGTAAAAATAGACAAATTAAGCATGGAAACTTCAAATTTTAACAAAATAGCAACACTTACTTTTTTACTTTGTCACAAAAAGAGGCCAGACTCATATTACTGCCTTCAGGTACTTCAATGAGCTGGATGCAACAACCTATGGGCTTAAAATAAAAACTGCTAAATTAGTATAATTTAGTGTACAGGAAAGATTAATACAATTCTATAATTATATCTTCTTTTAAAGATCCATTCACATTTTGTTAATTTTTAAAAATGTTTTAAATGGAAGTAACATTTACATACAGAAAAGTGCGTAGATCTTAAATATATTAAGTTTTGTTGAATGCATGTGACTATGTTATCAACACCCCAAGGGGAGTATAGACCGTTTTCCTCATTTTACAAATCTCCTGTTTGTCTCTCACATCTACTTTTTGTCAGTCTGCATCCCTATTTAATAACCACTGTTATTCAGATTTTTATCACCACTGATTAGGTATATGGACTTTTCTGATTCTGGCTTCATTCACTTAAATTTAAAACATTTAAGATCCCATTCATGTCGCGTATGTCAATAGTTCATCATTCTTATTGATTAGCAGTATTCTATTATGTGACTATGTCACGATTTGTTTACCCATGTTCTTGCTGATTGACATTTTGATTTTTAGATATAGGGTATAATGTGTCTACATGGGATTGACTTTGTATTTATTCTGGTTGAATTTATTGAGGTTCTTAGATCTGGAATTTAATGTTTTCCTACCAAATGGAGACATTTTCTGATCATTATTTCTTCAAATTATTATCTTTCTTTCTTCTCTCTAGCTGGCATGCCACTTGTCCCTATACTATGCTACTTGTCTTAAAGTCTCTGAATCTCCTCTCCTTTTAATATAATTCCTGTATTTTTCGTTTCTTCAATTAAGATAATTTCTATTGTTTTGCTTTGAAGTTTACTATTTCCCCCCCATCATTTTCTATCTCCTTTTAAGAACACCTTTTTATTTTTATTACACATATTAAATATATCTTTTTAATTATAGGTTTTAGATTTTCAACACTAAAATTGGCTTTTTAAAAATAGTTCCTAATTTTCTGCTGAGAGGATCACTGGGCTAACCAGTATGACTCCTTTTACTTTCTCTACTTGCCCAGACCTTTTCCTTTTTTTGCAGGATTTTTTTTTTTTTTTGGCCAGTGCTAGGTTTGAACCCACCACCTCCAATACATAGGGCCAGCGTCCTACTCCTTTGAGCCACAGGTGCCGCCCCTTGCACATACCTTTATTAACCACTTTAAAGTCCCAAACTGTTAATTCCAACACCAGGACAATCTCATAGGTTCCCACCACTGACAAAGTTATTTCCTTGATTGTGGGCCAAAATTCCCCACTTCCTTATGTGTCTATGCATTTGGTATTATATGTGGGATATTATAGATGGCACATCACAGAGTATGTTTTTAAATTTTTTCAATAAAATGTACAGTTTTCTTCTGGCAGGCAGTTAAATCCATTGGTCCTGCGGCCTTGTTTTTGTCTTCTGTTGGCCATGTCTCTCTTAGCTGATGAAGCATTCGCTTCAGAGCATGATTTTACTCTTAAGACATGGCTTAGGGAAATCTCATTTTAATAATGAAGTGCTCAGCTCTGTCACTAGCTAGGCACAAATTTCTGCACTATATAACTTCTACTTTGTGTGGTAAAAACAATTACTATCCAATTCTCAGCCCAAAGCTGGCAATAACTGCTAAGCTTTATAAGCACGTTCAAATACACGGCTAAGAATGTGCTGCAGACCTGCTTTCTACTTTTGACCCCTACCTATTGTGTAGCTTCAGTCTCCAGCACTCAGCTCTGCAAATCCCAGCCATTTCTCCAGCCTGAAACTGAGATTCCGCCCCCTCAACTCAGGGATTCTCCTGCTCAGGCTGGGCTCCTCCACCAGCCTGCATAGCAACAGAAATCTGCTCTAGGGCAGAAACCAGGATGATCACAGGGCTCACTTTTCCCAAGGATCTATGTTCTATTCTGCCTGTTGCTCAACACCTGAAACCAGATCCCTCATTTATTTCATCTAACTTTATAGTTGTTTTTAGAGTAGCACTTATAACGACGTTGTGATGAGACATAGATTTTTTTGAGATTCGTTGACTTTTAATTCCAATCAGTTGAAGTGCTCCCTCTTCAGCAAGCGAATTAGAATTTGTAGAATTAGGTGGTTTTTTTTTTTTTTCCTGTGCATCTTTTATGTTACTTCCTGTGTTGCTGTTATTTGTTTGCAAGAAAATTTGAGCAGTATACCGTTCTCAAATTCAGGTATCACGTCTTTTCTTTTTTGCATCCATTCTGCCTAGTATACCATAATACATTGTTAAGGATTTGATCAATAGATGCTGAATAAACAAATAAATAATCCTCCCCCCCCCCCCCCGTAAATTGCAGCTCCAAAAATGTGTCTTCTTTTTAACTGTTTACTCTTGGGTTTACTTGTGTCTAGACTCAAGCAAACAGTCACATTTAGAGGAAACTCTGTGGTTATGAAAATGATTATAAAGCTAACTATCATTAGGGTGAGTTATATAATAACTGCTTCATTTCTTACTCTATGGATGATCTCAACAGAGTTCGCCTGCCAACAGTATGAAGTAGGAGTTTCTGACTAAAGGGCCATTTTTCTCACCACTAATGCATTAAAGTTGTAAATCATTAGTGTGGGAGTCAAAATATCAATGACATAAAATGAATGGGTGTTTGTACATGTGTGCAACAACCATAAAAAAAGAAATAGTATCAATTAAACTTTCAACTATGATATTTTTATGCAATAAAAAGTACTACAACGTTATTTAGTTTTGATGGGATTAGAACTTTAAAATTGATGTTTAAAAATTTATTTCCCTTTTTTTCAGAAGAAATTAGCTCAAGAATATCAAATTGGTGAAAATAAATATTTTTCCCAAATTATTAATAAATTTCTGTCTTTAAGATTAGTTGCCTTCATTACCAAGTGAATACTAAACATTACTAAACAATGATTCTTTCCGATTCATAGTTGAAGACTGACATGTACATACCTCTGCGTATTTTGGTTCTGCACTTTCCCATATCCTGGGTGGAGATAATGAAGAAGGTTCCCCAATTTTCTTATGTCCACTCCTTTTATCCTCTTCTTTTGACATGAAATCCATTGAGAAGGATGAATGTGTAGGAGGAAAGCTACTTTCAAACCCTATATGGTAGTTGTAATTTTCATTTTCTAATTGTCGCTGTCGATTAATTTTATCCAAACTAGTAGATGATGGAGCTAACATATTGATTCTAGAATCATCAGAACCATGATATTCCCCCCTGGGGTTTTCCCAGGAGCATTCTTTAGTCACATTTTGAGGTAACACAGAGGGCCTAAAACCAATTATTGGTGTTTTCGTACCTTGATTCCAGCAGAGTTCAGGGCTTTTAGAAGTGAATGTATTCAAGGATGAATGGTGTGTTTCATCGAATGAATGACTTTCTGAATCCATAGTGGGTGCAGCAGGTACAGAAAGGGTGTTTTCTTCAATTCCACTTTCATAGAGTGGAGTTTTGTCACTGATCTCAACTACGAGCTGATCAAAACCCAGACTGACTTGGCTGGAAGAAAGCGGTTGTTGTACAGACGGAAATTCTTGATGCTCATACTGCTTTTCATCTGATTCATCAGGATTTGGATCTGTTTGCCAATAATATGCCATTTTTAAAAAAATTTTTATGTCACTGAGAGACTTGACTCTGCTCCAAATATCTCCTTGATGATATGGTAAATGAAGATTAAAATTTTCCTATCAACAGCATAAAAGGAAATAAAAATACCAAGTTAGAAATAAAAGAGCTTGCAAGAAAAATCTGATGAATAAATATAAACAGTATTTTGAAGTTTTTCTTACTAAGTGACGTAATTCCTTGAGTATCATAAAACTCACTTAGGATTCACAATATTACAAATCTGAGTGGGGAATACAGATTTGGATAGATTTGTGAAACTCCTGTGTTAGAATAAGTCCACATCAATTATGACAAGAATGTCATGAATCTATTCAAAGTCACATCCCCACCTTTGACTCCTTTTCTTACTATACATTCATTTGCCACCTGCCTGTAGAGGGAGAACATATCATATTACCCTCTGTACTCAGTCATCTATGAGAATGTTGGCATGTTAACATTTTTTTTTCTAATTAGATATACGGTCTCTTCTTGAGTAGCAATTATCCTATTCCTAGACCTAATTTCAACTTCTTTTTACCCTCCATAACCAGTCATCTTAAAATAGTCAGGTAGATTTTTTTCCTTTCCTCTCCAAAACTCTTTAAATAGTCACTTCTTGATCCACGTCTCAAAAATTACTGTTAAGTACAAGTTTCACGTAAATGAATTAACATTTTTGAGCTTCTTCTTGAAGATGTCTCTCCACATCTGTTGATGTCATTCACCATTCTTCTTACTTTAACATTTTTTATTTCCTGACTTTGGCTTTTTATATGAAACTGTACTTTCTGATTTTCTTTCCTATGAGCTCTTTCTCAAATACTCTTTTAAAAGCCTATTATTCACTTTCCACCTCATCCTGACAGAGCTTATTTTCTTCTCCATTTTTCTCTCATTGTGAGTTATTTCAACCTCCTATTGATACAGGATTCCACCACTCAGGGCTAGACAGGGAGTCCCCCATTCTCTAGGCCCAGAGCTCAGAGGTCAGAGCCCCATTTCCAGGCACAAGCAGACTGCCTTCCTGTGATGGTTTTTTTTTTGAGTGACTCCACCTTGGGTAAAACCACAAACCCTAATCCCTTCTCAGGGACAAAAACTGTAAAGGCCATGATAACTACATTCATTCATTTGTTAATGCACCCATTTCCACCTACCAACTGCCAGCCAGGTACAATCCTCTAGACCTAATTCCTCTAGACAAAGAGTCCATGTGGAGACTCCGAGAGAGTTCTTGGGTTCTTTTCCCTTTCCAGAAGCTCTAGTGCTTTTTACTTTTTCTATATTCCTTTCTAACTTCTAATAAAAGTCCTATCTTACCACTAATCTGTGGTCCGTGGGTTCATTCTTCGAATTCCCAAGACCAAGGACCTAGTGAAGGGTGAAATTCTGATATCACTATGATTTCAATTATCATCAATTTG
>CAUYQV010001133.1:0-40106 GCA_963574575.1 Galagoides demidoff
TCCTGGGCTAAAATTGGGTTATAGCTTTCTTAAGTGGTTTCCAAACTATCAGAAACAAGGTTGCATTGCTTATACTTTTTTGGCAGGGGGTACGTTATGGAGAAAGGATACAGGCTAAGGACCAGAGGACAGGATTATGCAGATGCCGATGTCACTGAGAAATCTCCTGAGGGACATTGCCTTTGTTTGCCACCTCGAATGTGTCCCATCGGCCATGTGTTTTGGCACCATTACCTGTAAGCTGGTGCCGTGTCCGGTGCAGTTATTTCTGGTCCTATTCATCTCCTCAGATGGCCTTCCACACCCTCATTTCTCTGAGTGTGCAGCCCCCAGACCAGCAGCAGCCACACTGCTGAGAGCTGGTTAGAAATGCAGAACCCAGGGCCCCAGCCCAGACCTGCTAAACCAGAATCTGCAGTTTAACAAGATCTCCAGGGGACTCCAAGGCACATCAGAGTTTCAAAAGTGCTTTTGTTCTACTTCCACTTTTCTACTTCTAGCTCAGTAAAAACAAAATCTAGAATCCGAACTATAAAAGAGTTAATGTGGTAACCCCCATTGTGTACTGACTGACCCCATTTTCCCTAGTTTATTACTTTTCTAACTCGGTTATCAATACATTACTGGGTCTTTAATATAATAAGTCACATCAACAAGTTTTCAGTAAAAAGGTTAGCATCTATCATATTTTTGAAATGTTTCATTTAAAAAAGTATGAATACACACACACACCCTTTCTATGTGTGCTCTTGGTCATAATTATAAAATAGAATTCTGACTGGGGTTAGAGTACAAAAAAAGAATCTCTAAAACCACACTCACAAAGACCGATTATATATGTCTCTCTCTATATTGACTAGTGTTCAAATGTGCACATTTGATGATATTTGGTCAATTGATTGAGATAACAGGATCATCTTCTCTAACTGAGATTCCTGAATGAGATGTACATAGCAGATAGGAATGTTAAAATTGTCTCAATTGCAAGGTAATCATTATAAGAATTTTAAATTTTTACTCAGTTTCAGAAAACAATGCTGTATCAGAGAATGTCTCAGAATTTAAGAGACAGTTATCTCAAACCAAGAAAACACTAAACAAGGACATTCGTTAACTTGAAGGGAATAATAATTTTGAACCCAATAAAAATTCCCCAGGTTATGGGGAGATACAGGATGTCCCAAAAGGGGTTGTATAGTTTTAAGTTTTACTGTCTTCAGAAGCATAAATACTACAAACTTGCAGCTAATTATTTGGAAGCTTAAGCTTTACATTTGTTTAACCCTCATTTTAGCTTTATAGATTTTTAAGGATATATTTTTCATTTCAATTTTGATTTTAGTCCCTCTGGTTAAAGATGATAACCACTGAAATAATCATTAAAATTTAGGAACTATTATTCAAATTCACAAACCTAAATGTTCCCCAAAGAAATTTTAATAATGAAACTTTCAGAGGCGTTCTTTTGTAAGTTTATAGCAGTAATCCATTAGAAATTATGAACACCTTGTAGAAGGAAGAAAACCCAGGCACTCTTCAAATACCAGTCTAAGTGAAGCTGGGCCTCAGAGAAAGCTTAGAGAGTCAGATTTCACCACGTGTGGGAAAGAACTAGTCTAGGGGGTGAAACCAAGGCGCTCTGTGCAGGAGAGTGCTAATGCCAGGCTGAGACACGCTTCCGGGGAAATGCTGTCAGGCTCACAGACAGGATCTGTGCCAAACAGTTGTCTCTGAAAGTGCCTTTCCCCTGAGAGCACAGCTGGGTGCACCTCATAGCTCCTTCCCAGCTTCTCACTGTTCTCTCTGGCTCTTTCCTGATCTGTAGGGCCTAAGATTTTTCATGAAATGATTGTTTACTCTAGAGGTTCCTTAGAAAGAAGGAAGTTACGTAGAACAATTTTTATTAGATATGATATGCTTTAAAGGAACTGTGAATATGCTCTCTATATTTTCTAAGTAGGAAGTCTATTATAAAGAAACTTTGCTTTACTAAATTTTTTTTTTTAAATTGATGGTGTCATTTTCTAAAAGTGCTATGTTTCAGGGGAGAATTTAAAAATAAACTAGAACCCTCATAGTTGATGCTTCTCTTCCTCCTTAAGTTGACTAATTTTCATAGACCTGACATGTACCACTTGTACTCAGTGGAAGTTCCTTATGTTGACTGGGCCCAGTCCCTTGGGTGGTCAACACAGATTCTACTGTAATTTACATGATGTAAAAGATGAGATCCCTAATGTTCTCTCTCAGATATGTGTTAAAGTACCTGGTACATTTAAAAAAAAAACTATCCTGTTTTTTTTTCAAACTAATCATTAATAGTGACATCTTTTTGCTAGTACATAGCCCTACATACATATATACATATATATATATATATGTCCTATATATACACACACATAAATTATAAAATTATAACACAATTTGAAAAGCAATATGAGAAAATATTGGAGAGATTCTAACTGATAGCAGTTATAACAACTTTTTATAATTATTTATTTCTAAATGAAATAAATTACCATTCCTCACATTTATGTCTGATGATTTAAAGATTTTATAAATTGTTTTTATTTTATAAAATGAAATATTTATTTGAAAAATATCAACTTGTAGTGATTCATACTGTTATAAGGTATATTAAGCAATTTTTTGTTCTTTAAAAAAAAACCTTCCTTCATATTTCAGGCTATTAATTCTTGTTTTATGATGGTTTTAGTTGTATAAAGTAACACTGTTGCCCTCAAGACTAATGAGAACATGATGAATTTTGAGGTCCATGCCAAAGAGAACATTTTGTTTTTAGAACATTTATTATAGAAAACCACATATTAGTGTGATAATTTTCCTTTGTGACTTATCATGGATATAATGTTCTTTCAATTAAAATGTATAGTTCCTCATAGTCAGTATTTTTCTATCTACGGTATATTGGACATATGTATACTTTTCAGGTCAGTAAAAAAAGAAACAAATGTTTCAACATACGCTAATCTGATACAAGTTCACACAGTCAAATCTACTTTGCCATTATCGGTGAATTTTGGAGACATGAACGTCTGGTTTCATAGTTACCTCCATTTAGCCAGCAAGATCTACAGCAGTCTTCTGTTCCATAAAACAAAATCAGACTTTTTTTTTTTTTTAATGAAGTATCAAAGACAAGATCCTTGCTGGAAGAATTGTATATTTGAATTATTGTAGCTTTGTTTTGTTTTGTTCTTCAAACATCATAAACACAAACCAATGCAGCAACCATGAATCAAACAAATTCTGGTAGATCTATCACAAAACCTAGGATGGCAAATAGTTTTGTGCCAACTCCAGTGGGATTTGGTGGCTGTTAGGTCTGATGTGTTTGAAAAATATAAGGCAAGATCTCTGGCTGAGCAAAAGAGTGTCATGATGGATTAGTAACGTCTGCTGTGGCAGAATGACAGAGTGATAAGCTGAAGGCCGTGCATTTTCTTACCTCGTGCTCATACCTACGGAAGCTACATTTTCGACATATTGTCCCATTATGTTGCCTTTGACTTTATGGTTTATGCTTTTGAAGGGGGGCTCTCCTTGCTCTGAAGACTTTTTTTTTTTCAAAAACAAATCAAAAAATGTATTTGTAAATCAAGGAGACTGCGTAAGAGTATTTCCTAATTGTTGGGTTTGCTGTAATACCATGTAAAACAGCAGACAGTGAAATTTTTATTATCTCTTTTGATTTTCTGAGTCCTACGTATAAATACATCACTAATAATACTTTAAAAATTAAAAAATAGTTGGAACTCTTTTAAGAACAAATTTTAATTTCTCAAAATAAAATTAAAAATAATATTTTCCATTACACATTAAAATGCTGAAGTTGTATTTCATGGCCTAATTTTTATTTGACCTCATAGTCTACTCTATGAGTATTACAGTACTCATCCTCAGAGAGTTCTGGCCAGCCTGTTCACATGAAGAAGAGGAAAGAAACAGACTGTATATGAGACCATTAGGCAGGTAGTGGGTCACAGATAAGATCTTCTTGGGGTCTACCAAGCTAGAAAAATAGAAAAATTGGCAAAAAGGCATAATAGTGAAAAACTGCTGTTTGAAGGTCTCCAGAGCCCATGTTTCTTATTTCACCAAGAAGATCAAGTCTTCTCTCAATTAATTTTATTAGACGCCCTTACAATCTGCCTCTGAGAAGGCTGGAATAATATTTCCTTCCATCATTACTCAACTGTCTTCCAAACTTGGAAGCTCATAATTGCTTACATTATAGTAAGTGGCTATCAGGTCCTCAGGAATTAAGGATGTGAAGAAAGAAGTCTTTTGTACACTTGATTTTGGCATTCTTTCCACACAGAGATGAATCACCTTTTTCAACAAGTCCAGGACTTGACTTTGCTCAGATTGGCAGAGAGAATAGGAGAAGGTAAATTGGCTTTGTGTTAAAGCCCCTTGTACAGTTTTATTGTAATCTGTGTGAAATATTGCTTTTTAGGGACCACTAATCTCCAGCACAAAATGAATTGTTGTGAGATATGTTTGCACATTAGGGGATTCGTGAAGGAGGGGCTGAGTGCTAGTAATTCAGATAAATGGATATGTATTGTTTTAACCATCAGTAATTGAGTTTGGTATTCTCTGGAATATGTGTGAGTTAAGAGGGTCTCAAGGATCCTCTGAGCATTTTTATTTGTCCTACCAGGTATACACAGTACTATCAACATAACACAATAGGAAAGTGTGAATCTTGGTGGAAAGACTGGAATATAAATATGGGTGTCCTTACTAAATAACTAATAAGACCTAAGGGAAAGTTGCTTAACTTCTCTGATTTTCAATTTCCAATTGTGTCAAGATGGTTTTAAAGAAAATTGCCTACCATGCAGGACTATGAAGAGTAGGAATGTTTGGAAGTAAGAAGGAACTGATCTTAGTAGAACTATGCCTCGCTTCCAGGACATCTTCTCCTGATTGGGGGAAAGGAAAGAGTAGGAGAAGGCAAGGAGCAAAGGGAAACTCAAAAGAATATCCTTAGCTTCTCTGCTCGTAAAAATATGTGTCTTCTAGCTTTTGTTTTGAGAGCAAAGCAAGTCTTTTATGATATCTTCTTGGACAAAATGGAGATGTATATGCTGACAGCAGGAAATTTCACAAGTTGAATGACTATGTGCGTGAGATATTTGGGGGATTAACAGCAGTCTAGAGGAGATGATTTTCCAAAGACCTCCAGCTTTCTACCCCTGCCCTGTTATGAATGTTCTGAGAGACACCATGAAGATCTGGGTGACAGGCTTATCAGATGTTCAGGGGTCACAAAGCTGGAGGAGAGCCAAAATGCTCACCTCCAGAAGGTGAATTCAGGGAGATCGATTTAGTAGGAGCTAATTAGCATGTGATGCCTCAACCCCTGTCATGGCATTAAGCTCTGCTAAAATAGTGGTACTCAAACTTGAGCTGCATTATAATCACCTGGAAAGCTTGATAAACTACAGATTGTTGGGTTACATCCACATAATTTCTGATTTAGTAGTTCTGGGTAAAGCTGGAGAATTTACAACTCAATCATGTTCCCAGGTGATTCTGATGCTCCTGGGAATTGCTGTTTTAGAAACAACTGCATTGAAAGAAATCAATTCTGCAAAAATCTAGGGAGATAATAATTTTATTGTAATCTGCCTGAAGTATTGTGGCAATTTGGGTCCCCCTCTTTTTCAGTCAGGACAAAATCCAGAAGGATGGAGAAAGCTCTGGAAGCCAGGTAATAGTAAGGACCATTGAGGAAAGAGGAGCATATGGAGAAGAGAAACACTTCAGGGATGTAGTGGCTGCTTTCAGATTCTCAACAGATTGGCCTGTTGAAGAGTCTTAGTTACGAGTATCTACGTTGGAGCCAGATAAACCTGGCTTTGAGTCATGGTTCTGCCATGCTTTTATATATTTAACAAAAACTTCTATGGTGCTTACTAAGTACCAGGCCCTGTTCCAAAACTTTACATATGTTAACACACTTAATTCTCACAACAATCTTATAAAGTAGGTTCAGAGAAGTTGAGCAAGTTTCTTAAGGTCACATAGCTATATGCAGTGAAACTGGGATTCGAATCTAGGCAGTCACATGAAGTCCAAGTTCTTTCTATTTTTTTTTATAAATTATTATTTTGTATTAAATCATAACTTTGTACATTGATGCATTTATGGGATTCAGGGTACTGCTTCGATTACAATGTTTACATTGAAGTAAGTAACACATTCATCACAATTATACTCATTTCTTAATGGTTTGGAAATGTACCATTGCATCATGCACATTAGGTGAGGTCCCCCCAAATACCCTCTCTTGTGCCGTATCCCTCTTCTCTTCCTCCCTCTCTCCTCTTCCCTTCTACTTTCTGGACTATAGTTACATCTTGCCATTTGTATGAATGTGTAGGTGGTTATGTATTGATTTCATAATAGTATTGAGTACATTGGATACTGTTTTTTTCCATTCTTGAGATACTTCTTGAAAACTACATGACACTGCCTCTCCACTATAGGCCCCTCTTCAGCTGTTGACTGTGAGTTCTTAGTAACATCTTAACATCTCTGTGACACAGTCCCTTCATGTCCAAAATGGGGCCAGTCCTTTTCTCATGGGTTGTTCTCAAGAGTCACAGAGATAGTATATGCAAAGCCCCCATCTGATGTCTGCTATTTAGACTTCTGGGATATTCAAATAAAACTAGGAGCAGTGGGTAAAATAAAGCTGTACAAGGGGATTTAAGACAAAGCTAGTGGGTAAAATTAGCACAGGTCACATGTGTTTCAAGGAGAACAAGAGCAAGCTATCGGTGACAAGTTCCAGAAAGGGGCCAGAGCTCCAGCTTTGGGAGTGTTTCTTGGACTCTAAATGCCCCTCCAAGGACAGTCATGGCCGACATCATCACCTGGAGAGGGTGGCTGTACTAACTAACATTCTGACTTTAAAATTCTACAACTGTGTAAAGCATTGACTTCATTCATTTGAAGTGTCATTCTACATCACGTGGTTCCATTATTTCCCTCGGCTCACTTGAAAGCTTTATGCAGATTCTAAAAGATTCTGCCTGTCACAGTTCAGGCAGGTATAAAAATAAGTTACCTGAACTGTTCTTCATTCTTTACTCCTTCCTCACTCTTCACCAGCACCTACCTGTTGATAGTGTGTTGCTTTTTAACATTTTCCTCTAAAGAAGTTAATAAATGTCTTCTGATATCCAGTGGCTGTTGCGTGATATTTTTCTTTTTTTTTGTTCTGTTGCCTGATTTTTGTACACTTCCATTTTCCTTAATACTAAATATATTTTGATCTTTGCATGTGTCTGATTCCATCGTATTTTAAAGCCAGGGTAATATTTTCATAGGTATTTCATTATACTGTTAGCTCGACTGCTTTCCTTGATTTACATATTGCTAATATGGGACATATCTGAGACATCTGAGGGGAAGAACTTGTCTAGGATTCCCTGGTTTGTTGGGGAGTTACACGCTCAGGGGTTAGGGCTAAGACGTGTGACAATGGAGTTTACTTGAGTGTGTTCCCAGCTCCCTTAATGGGGCTGCCGTAGGAGTTAATAACTAGTGAATCTATACAGCTTATTATATACTGGAAACTGTGCCACGAGCTCGGAAATCCAAGATGGATATAGTAGCATATGTGTCTAACTAGGCAACTGCTTCTGGAGGAGGATAGGTGTCTAACCAGGCAACGGCATACTCAGAGGATGCCGGATAAGATAGAGGGAAACCCTGGGGTCTTTGAACATCTCAGTGGTCCATTTACTTGGGAGATCATGGAAAAGATCCCAGAGAGGGTGATAGTTGATCTGTTTTGAGGCATTAGTAGTGGTCAGCCTGGTGAAGGCATGGGGATGTGTGTATGTTTGTGGGTGTGTGTGTCCTAGACCGAGGACCTCCAGACATACAGACATACCCCACTTTATTGTGCTTCATTTTATTTCACTTTGCAGATTCTGGAGGTTTGTAGCAACACTGTGCCAAGGTAATTCATTGGCACTGTTCCTCCAACAGCGTTTGCTCTCTTCTTGTCTCTGTGTCACATTTCAGAAGTTCTCGCAATATTTTAAACTTTTCATTATCATATCTGTTATGTTGATCTATGATCAGTAATTTTAAATATTACTATTATGATTGTGTTGGGGAAATGTAAGACAGTATATTTAACAGATGAAAGCTGTGTGTTTTCTGACTGCCTCACCAACTGGCTGCTCTCCTGTCTTTCACCTTCTTGTGAAACCTCCCTATTTCCTGAGAATAAGATTTAAATTAGGCCAATTAATAACCCTAGCAGTGGCCTCTCAGTATTTAAGGGAAAGGAAGAGTTGCACATCTCTCGCTTTAAATCAAAAGCTAGAAATGGTTAAACTTAGTGAGGAAGGCATGTCAAAAGCTGAGATAAGCCAAAAGCTTATCTCTTATGCCAAACAGCCAAGTTGAGAATGCAAAGAAAAAGTTTTGAAAGGTTAAAAGTGCTACTCTAGTGAACAAATGAATGATAAGAAAGTGAGACAGCCTCATTGTTGATATGGAGAAAGTTCTTTATACTGGTCTGGGTAGAAGATCAACCAGCCACGACATTAGCTTTAGCCAAAATCGAATTCAAATGAGGCCCTCACTTTCTTCAATTTTTTGAAGACTGAGAAAGGTGAGGAAGTTCCAGAAGACATGTCTAAGCCTAGTAGAAGTTGGTTCACGGAGTTTAAGGAAGAAGACAATAACATTGAAGTGTAAGGTGAAGACTGGACGCAGTGACTCATGCCTATAATCCTAGCACTCTGGGAGGCTGAGAGAGGTGGATTGCCTGAGCTCAAGATTTTGAGACAAGCCTGAGCTAGAGCAAGACCCTATCTCGTAAGGAAAAAAAAAAAAAAGCTAGGCATTGGGACAGGTGCCTGTAGTCCCAGCTACTTGGGAGGCTGAGGCAAGAGGATCACTTGTGCCCAGGAGTTTGAGGTTGCTGTGAGCTGTGACGCCACAGCACTATACCAAGGGTGACATAGTGAGACTCTGTCTCAAAAATAAATAAATAAATGCAAGGTGGAGCCACAGGTGCTGATGTAGAAGCTACAGAAGTTATCCGGAAGCTCTAGCTGAAATAATTGACAAGGTGCATTTTCAGTGTAGATGAAACTGCCTTTGGTTGGAAGAAGCCAATCCAGGACTTTCATAGAAAGAAGTCAATGCCTGGATTCAAAGTTCAAAGGATGGGCTGACTCTCTAATTAGGGGCTAAAGCAACTGGTGACTTGAAATTGAAGGCAGTGCTATGGACCATTCTGAAAATCCAAGGGCCCTTAAGAACTATGCTACGTCCACTCTGCCTGTGCTGTTAATGAAACAAACCCTGAACAACACCATGACTTACATCATGGTTTACTGAGTATTTTACGACCACTGTTGCGACCTCTTGCTCAGGTAAAAAGGATTCCTTTCCACATAGGACTGCTTATTGACAATGTACCTAGTCACCCAAGAGCTCTAATGGTGACACACAGAGATGAATGTTGTTTTTATACCTGCTAATACAAAAGCCATTCTGTAACCCACGGATCAAGGAGTAATTGTGACTTTCATGTTTGTTATTTAAAAATATATTTCACATAGCTATGGCTGTCATAGATAGTCATTTCTATGATAGATATGGGAAAAGTAAATTGAACATTTTTCTGAAAAGGATTTATCATTCTAAAGCCAGTAAGGACATTTGTGACTCCTAGGAGGAGGTCAAACCATCAACCATTATGGGAGTTTGGAAGAAGTTGATTCCACCCATCGTGGATAACGTTGAGGGGTTCAAGACTTTGGTGGAGGAAGTAACTACAGATGCAGAGAACTAACAAGAGAACTAGACTTAGACATGGAGCCTGAAGATGTAACTGAATTGCTACAATGTCATGATAATAATATAATGGATGATAAGTTGCTTTCTGTGAATGTACAAAGAAAGAAATTTCTTTATATGAAACCTACTGGTGAAGATGCTGTCAACATTATTAAAATAGTAACAAAAGACTTGGTATATGCTATAAGTCTAACTGATAAAGCAGCTACAGGGCTTGAGAGAACTGACTGCAGTTTTGAAAGAAGTTCCACAGTGGGTAAAACGCTGCTAAACAGCCTGCATGCCCCTAAAGAAATCCTTCATGAGAAGAAGAGTCCGTGGATGAGGCAAACTTCTTTGCTGTAAGAAATTGCCACAGCTACCCTAAACTTCACCAACCATCATCCTGATCAGTGTGCAGCCAGTCACATCAGGCTGGCAAAAGATTATAATTCATTGAAGATTCAGATAATCATTAGCATTCTTTCAGAAATAGAGTATTTTGAAATCTATACACTTTTTAGACATAATGATATTGCACACTTAATAGACCAGAGAATAGTATAAACATAACTTATGTGCACTAAGAAACAAAAAAAATCATGTGAATCCCTTTGTTATACTATCTGCTTCATTGCAGATAGTATGAATCTGAATCTGTAACATCTCTGAAGTGCACTTGTAGTTGAGATTGGCAGGTACTATAAACAAGAATTAGATGAATGTATACCGAACACAGAAACTCTCAGACCTCTTTTTTTTACCAGACCCTTCCGGCCAATCCTTCATCCTCTAAGCAATTGTTTGAAAAAATTTAAAAATCTTCTAAGGGAAATCTGAGTAGCCCAAGAGGTAGGACCCAAAGATATTGATTTGGGAACACCTGGAATCTACTCAACTGTATCAATCTACAAGGTAAATAATCAATTTGGGGACACCTGGAATCTACTCAACCATATCAATCTACAAGATCAAGTTGAGAAAATCTCTCAGAAAGAAGAGGACAAAAATGGAGATGGTAAATAGGGGGAACCCCCTGCCAAAACTCAGGATAATTAAATGACTAGTTTGGGCAGCCCAACATCTTAATAAAAAAAATATTAGGAAGGGAGAGCAGAAAAAAATGGACGCAAGGAAGTGATTAACAGACTAATTCAGAAGGATGCACATGTGTGGTAGCACAGAGAGAAAAAATGAGCTGATTCTTCCTTCTCTATATTGGGGAGGAAATAGAGAATGCCTGAAACTGAAATATCACATTATAATAAGGTGACCAGATTTTAACATTGGTAAAGCGGGACACCATTGCGGGGGGGGGGGGGGGGGCTTAATTAAAAGTTTGGTCTATATGGAGCAACAAAAATTTTCATAGAATGCAAAAATGGTATTGTAATATATATTTTTTTAATTTCAACATAAGTATAATTTACAAATATAATACATTAAAAAAAATTATGTATAGGGTGGTGCCTGTGGAGGGCACCAGTCCACCTGGGTGACCTTGCCCAGGAGGGGAGTAGGGAGTTTACATTAGCCTTTTCATTTCCACATGAAGTTACATTAACCTCTTCATTCCCAAATGGAGTTACATTGACCTTTTCAGCAGCCGAAAACCCGTATATTCCCTTCCCGTTGTCCTGCCATTTCCTAGCTTGTTGTGCATTCTTTCCAAAAATTGGGACTTTTTTAAAACACCACGAGACATGGGACAAATTGTTAAAAATTGGGATTGTACCACCAAAAGCGGGATGTCTGGTCACCTTACATTATAATCATGTTGTTATGGCCATGGAGTTGAAGATCCTCTTCCTATAAAGCCCTTAAAGTATCTCTATGGAAGAGGAAGATGAGGGAGTGGTATTTCATAACAAATCTTATAAAATCTTTTAACACTTTTAAGCTATGTGCAAGTTTAAACTTAAGAAAAAAGGAACAAAAACAATTTTTTTAAGTATTGTAAAAGAGCAGACCAGATATAAACCAGGAAAAGATTCCTGAGCTGGAAGATACTGCTGATGAAACCATGAAAGCATTCAGCCAAAATATGACGGTTCTGATAAAAGGAAAACTGTGAGTTCTAGGCAGGATGAATAAAATAAAAAAACTAAATCCCCACTTAGGCTCAATCTAATGAGAATGCCGCCAATCAAAGATAAGAGGGTGGGGAGCCGATGATATCACTTGCAAAGAAATCACCATTAAACTTGTAAGTTAACTTCTCATGGGCCTCAGTAAATGCTAGATACCAGCAGAATGTGTTTTTCAAAATGCTGAGCGAAACCATCAAGCCAAAATAATTCTGTGCTGGCTAAAATATACTTCAAAACTGAGGGTGAATTAAAAATCTCTTCAGATAAATAAGACTGAGCTAAGTAACCACTCAGAGACCCTGGCTGAAGGAACTAGTAAAGAATGTACTTGAATGAGAAGAAAATTGAACCAAGAAAGATATAGGCTACAGGAAAAAAGAGTAAATGTAGAAACAGGTGAACGTTATCAGAACGCTAAATAAACACTCTTTGTGAAATAGCAGTAAGAATAGTAAGAGTTACTGTTTTGATGAGTATTTGTTAAAAATAATAGAGCACTTGACTACTATAATGTCCTGGGGTAAGTAATATCTTCCACAGCCTTTTTATTATTTCAGAGAAGAGAAATGACTTTCTTTAGATTTTTCATTGGTAGACAAATTAAGGGATAATCACCGCAGGAATAAAATATTTATCTTTCGAACCAGTGGAGAAGAATAAAGCAAATTCAATAAACCAATAGATAAGGAGGAAAGAAACAAATCCTAATGAAAAAAGTACAATTAATAGAAATAATAACAACAAAATAAGAAAATGAAATAAATCTACATATTTAATCACAATAAAGTAAGTGAACTAGATTCTTCCCTTTCATAGCAAGGATAAAAGCACAAAATCTAGCTATGTTTAGAAGCATCAGACCTAAAACACACTGACTTAAAAAACATGAAAGTAATGGGATGGAAATAGCTATATCAGGTAAAATACTAATTAAAATAAAGCTAAAGCAGCAATATTCATATTAGGCAAAATAGTGGATTAAGTTGAGACCTTAAAAAGACTTATTTATTGATCATTTGGGCCAAAGCTTAATGACCTAGAGCTATCGGTGCATTTGTGTTATAATGTACCACACTTAACAGATTAATTCAACCATTTCTTAAGGATGTCCTTCTACTTTTTTAAAGTGTCAATAACTGTTACAAAGAGGAAAGTATTTTATTTTATGTATTTTTTGAGACATGGTCTCACTTGGTCCCTAGCTATAGTGCAGTAACATCTTCATAGCTCACTACAACCTCAAATTCCTGTGCTCCAGCAATCTTCCTGTCTCAGCCTCCTTAGTAGCTAGGATTACATGCATATGCCATGACACTAGCTAATATCTTTTTCTATTTTTAGTAGAGATGGGGTCTTGCTCTTACTTAGGCTGGTCTCATATCCCTGAGCTGAAGAGATCCTCCTGCCTCGGCTTCCTAGACTGCCAGGATTACAGGGATGAGCTAGTATGGCCAGCCCAACAATTATTGTATCCTCAGTGTCCTTAGTGCTGGCACTGGTGACCTAAATGACTAGTTTTGCATCCATAGGTGTTTATTAATCCTTAGAGAACACTTGACAGTGTTTGCTAACAGCTTTCAAGTCTGTTATCTTAATTCCTGGGAAGTAGTTTGTCCACCATGACACTCAAGTATACTTTTGAAGCAATTTCTAATCACAGTGAAAATTCCCTGAACAGCATATTTCATTTTTAAACTTGCTTCATGGAGCAGTAACATAATTACCTGTGCCTTTAGGAAATATAGTATCAGTGGGGTCTGTAAAAGATTATTATCAAATTTTAAAATGACATGGTGTGAAGAGAGAGGCCTTTTCCCCAACCTTCCAATGCTTTTTCTGGTTAAAAATTTACACAGAAATTTTAATCCCTTTAATAATCAGATACTTCTTTCTCTCTGAACTGGCCCTGGCTCTAGGAAACAGTACAATGTTCCTATACAGTACTATGTTTGGTTCAGGCCAAACCAACCTCTTTGTCAATAGCAGGGCCTGAATAGATACTGTGGCATGAGTCTCCCCTCTCTCCAGGAGAGAAGCCAAGTTGTGTGACCCTACAGTGGTCAGGGAAGTGGGGTTACATGGAGTGAGTGGAAAATTGTTCTCGCTCCTGCATAGACACAGATCAGCTTTTGGGTACTAACTCTACTCAGCTGGGTGCCTTGGCCAGAAGAGGGTGGGGCTGGTAGACTAAGAAACTGCATATTTTTCCCCAGGCCTCTGGGTCACTGTTGCCATCTTTCAATGCCATTTGAAAAGCACCTCGAGGAAACTTCTCATTGGCAGCTGAAGAGCCCACTGGTTCCAAGAGGAAGAAACTGAGCAGGAACAAAGGGAAGAATTTTCCTCCTCCTGTGTCGCAGGGCCAGTGGAAAATGAGATTTAATACATTCATGTTAAACACAGAGCCAAAAGGTAGCATCTAAAATGTGTTTTGTTCTGTTTGGATTTTGAAACTTCAAGTAAACTGATTTCCTTGCTACAGATTAGCTTTAAATAATTTTAATCGCGAAGGCATTTTTTTGAATATTGAATGGTTTAGGCTGGGGTTATGCTCAGCAGTGCCTTGCTACTGAAATGCAGCTCCTCTGATGACACAAGTAATAAATGCTTATTGTAGAAACTCACCCATTATCTTGCCAACCCATTTTTTTTTTTTTTGAGATAGAGCCTTAAGCTGTTGCCCTGGATAGAGTGCTGTGTTACCATAGCTCACAGCAACCTCCAAGTCCTGGGCTTAAGCAATTCTCTTGCCTCAGCCTCCCAAATAGCTGGAACCACAGGCACCCGCCACAACCCCCAGCTATATTTTGGTTGTAGTTGTCATTGTTGTTTGGCAAGCCCAGGCTGGATTCGAACCCGCCAGCTCTGGTGTATGTGGCTGGCGCCTGAGCCGCTTGAGCTATAGGGGCTGAGCCTTGCCAACCCATTGTTAAAATGTTTTATATTTCCTTCCAGGCATTTTTTTGTGCTCATTATTGTACAAAAACAGAATCAGACTTCATATAATTTTGTGAACTGCCTTTTTCACTTAATATATGATCAACATTTTTCCATGTCTTTGATCTTATTCCTTAAAATTAGTATTAATAGTTGCATGGCAATCATGACGGACCATCATATCTAATAAGTCCCATTAATGGCCATTTGAGAAGACATCAGTTTGTTGACACTGAGATGTTGTCTTGAACATAGCTCAATACAAATCCTTTGCTATCTTGCTTGCTATATGAAACTGCCTTGGTAGAGATATCATAGTTATTCTCTAGTTCAAGAAATTATTGGAGAGCCAGGGACTGTATAAAACTCAAAATTATTTCATTTCACTGGATTAGATATGGTTAAAATAAATAAAATCAGATCACTTTAGAGAATAATTCTCATTAGTTTTAACTTGATCAAGCATGGATTAATCTTTAAGTTAATTAGCCCATCCCTATTTCATCAGCCGTCTGTAAGAAGTGTTAGAATAATCTGCCTTAATTTGGTAGATAAAGCCTCTGCCTTCACAGTGTATTGTATAATGCTAATAAAACAAATACATGTAATAATAGTAAGAGTTAGCAGCTACTATTTATTGGAAGTATACACAGCATACCAACCTGTACCAAGGTCTTTATAAACATTAAACTTATTCTTCAGGGCATCTCAATGAGATAAGCGCTGGTTTTATCTCCACCTTATAGAGAAAATAACTGTAGCTCAGAGAGGTTAAGTAATTTGCTCGAGGTGGTAAGGGGAGTAAATGGCAAAATGCAGACTTGACCCCAGGACCCTCTCACTCCACAATCTTGCTCCAAATAGACTCTGATGAATTTTTTTCTTAATGATTCAAATTCCTTTATTAAAAAAAAAATTCCTTTATTAGCAGTAGTTCTTAGCCATTTGTGGGTTGCAGAATCATTTGAGAATCTGTACTGTGGCCTAGAAAAATAGTATATGTAAAAATATATGCACAGTTATGAATTAAATTTCAGGAGATACATGGCTTGTAGCCCGAAACTTCCTGTGTCTCTGCAATTTCCCTTTGGGATTTTACAACTTTTCAGTCTTTTGGAATCTTCTGCTAACATATAAATAACCCTATAAAAAGAACACATGAAGGGCTGTCAACTAAAATTGTGACAATTTATTGGGGGTAGACTCTTAGTAAATAGAAACCAAGAGGCCAAGATGCGCGTGTTGGAAATTTTACCTGTTTACTGCCTGTTCTCTAACAGGTCAGGTCTGCTTGAGACCCCTAAACATCCTAGGACCTGACAATGACTCCTAAGTATAGAAAAACTCCAGAGATGGGGCCTCACAGCCAAATAAGGAACTCTCAAGTTAGTTAATAATTACTTAGTGAACTATGAAGTAAAATTTTCCTGTTCTCCCTTCTTTGATTAGGGTAGGTTAAAGAAAGAAAAATTTTTAGACATTAGTCGATACAACATGTTACGGAAATAAAAAGAAATCTGGCGCAAAAAAGTAAGAATAAATCACGAAAATTACAAACCCAGCACAGTGATTTGAACATTTTCTATGTCACTCCTGTCATTACTGATGCATATAATTGAGAATAAATTGTTTTTCTGTGCAATTTGTCTGATCCTCTCTGAACTCTACGATGCCCCTGAGGATGCTGGCCTTATAATTTAAACCTGTAGATTCATTTTCCCAGTATGGTATAGAACAAGAAAAGGCATACTAACTTCTGCTTGTTTTCAGAAAGATAAATCTCAGATAGGCAAGCCTGTCATTTTAACCTTTCTGTTTTGCGGTTTAAATTATAATGTTCCCTAGATAACACATTCTAAACTGCCATTAGGAAAGTGTGCTAAATAAGATCCCTTTAAAGAACACAGATGAATATTCTTTTTAGAGGGAGTGGGAGCAAAAAAAAAAGGGGGGGACAACAGGTAAGATGTTGGGCACTGTCTGATTTATGTGATTTCTTAGTATTGAATGGCTGAAATTTACCTATCTGCTCTTTACTGAAATGTCTTGCAAAGGTAAAAACATGGTAGTGTGTGCCCCAAATGCACTCTCAATTAAAAATATTGGCAGGAAAAGTATTTGATTTTGATTTTTTTCCCTGTTGAATATTTGTCATATGTATAATGACATATTTGCAGATTAAAGCCCATTTAGACATCTGAAGTTCTATCTAAAATACCTTTCTTGTAATATTGCTGGTTTGCAGTTTGGTTTTTCATTTTAAATAATGAGTCTAATTCTCCTAGTGTTTAATTCATTCCTCAGTAGTAACTTGGGTGTTCGGGGAGGAACATGCATTCTTTTGGGCTATTGATACATTGACTACACCATAGGGGAGGAAGGGGATGCTTGATTCAGTCAATTTTACCATTTATTAAAGATTGGATGGAGGAAATTGAAGCTAATAGCTAAATTATTAGCAGCCAGTGCATTAACTAGTATCCTACTGAGTAGCCTGAAAGGCTTTAAAATGTTTAACTCACTAAGAGGCAATGATGTTACCAATGGGAGAGGAAAGCTTTTTTTTCTTTTTTGGAATATCTAAGGCAATTATTCAGATCATAAGCTGCAGACCATAATTTCAGTCTTGTGTAAGTGTTTCAGAGATAACGTCAAGCATTCTCTGATTTAAAACTTCTTCTGGGCTCTGTCTTACTTTAGGACGACCCAGTGTAGAAGGGTCTGGAGGCTGCTAAGTGTTTCTAAAGAGAATTTGGGCACAGTCAACCAAATTTGGCAGCTTTTGCAGTTAAGAACAAGAAACGATGCTGAGATAATTTGTCTGGGAGGTATTATCAGCCCACAATGACTGCTTTCATTAGCCTCCAAATGCTTCCTTTTTCTATATATTGTGACAGGTCTTTAGAACCTTGCTATTCAAAGTGTGGGCCGTAGGCCAGCCCTACGTGTGTCCCCTGTGTCTCAGAAATCTCCAGTCCTAACCTAGATCTGCTGGATCAGAATCCACATTTTTTAAAAAATACCCAGGTAATTCATTTGTATTTGAGAAGTTCTGCTTTACAACACTACAGCAGTTACTGAGGGCAGCGCCTCTGGCTCAGTGGGTAGGGTGCCGGCCTCATATACTGAGGGTAGCGGGTTTGAACCTGGCCCCGGCCAAACTGCAACAACAACAACAACAAAAATATCTGGGCATTATGGTAAGCACTTGTAGTCCCAGCTACTTGGGAGGCTAAGGCAAGAGAATTGCCTAAGCCCAGGATTTGGAGATTGCTGTGAGCAGTGATGCCACAGCACTCTACCAAGGGGAATAAAGTGAGACTCTGTCTCTAAAAAAAATAATAAAAATAAATTTTTAAAAAGCAGTTACTGAATAATTGCCACCACTGGTGACTCTGAAGTAGCTTTCCAATGTGCCTAATCTTTCTCTAAAGGCCAGCATCCTTAGGGGGAAATCGGATTTGCTATTTCAGGGAAGTGTAGGACTAGCCAGTATCCTATGCTGCTGTCCATTGATAGGACTTTATTTTTCTCAGTAATCTGTTGCTTAAATGCATCACTTGATGACATATTGATATTAAAACAGCTGTTTTATAAAAAATAAAAATAAAAATAGGAAAAATGAAAGAACTCTGAGTAAACACTTACCTAAATACCAAAGGCATAATATTTTCAGAGATGTTCTTTAAGCCTATGGTTGCTATCTTTGGGCAATTTGCTTGTTGCCTTCTAAAATAATGTCAGAGAGGTCTAGATTTTTGATCAGCTGATGAAAATTCTTACAGAGTGTGGGTCTAGTCTATTTTCTTACTAAGAAGATGTATTAGAGTTAGGTGTGGTGGCTCATGTCTATAATCCTAGCACTCTGGGGAACCAAGGGAGGTGGATTGCTTGAGCTCAGGAGTTGGAGACCAGACTGAGTGAGTCTCATCTTAGAGCGAGACCCAGTATACAGAAATACATATATGTATAAATATATACATATATATATATAAATTAGCCAAGTATTGTAGTGGGAGCCTGTAATCCTAGCTAGTTGGGAAGTTCAGGTAAAGGGAACTCTTGAGCCCAAGAATTTGAGGTTGCTGTGAGCTATGATGCTGTGGCATTCTGCCCAGGGTGACAGAGTAAGACTCTGTCTCAACAACAGAATGACAAAAAATAAATAAATAAATTTAAAAAAGAAGCTGGGCTCATGCCTATAATCCTGTGGGAGAAAACTCTGGAGATTGAGGTGGGTGGATTGCCTGAGCTCAAGAGTTCTAGACCAGCCTGAGCTAGAGTGAGACCCCTTCTCTAAAAATAGCCAAGTATTGCGGCGGACACCTGTAATCCCAGCTACTTGGGAGGCTGAGGCAAGAGAATCACTTAAACCCAAGAGTTTGAGGTTGCTGTGAGCTGTGACACCACAGCACTCTACCAAGAGTGACAAAGTAAGACTCTCAGAAAAAAAAAAAAAAAGCTGTATCAGAAGATGTATATTCTCTCATTTATCTTTTCTGCATTTAAATCTACTAATCAGATACCAGATGTTCATTTTAATGGTAGGGATGACAGCTCAGATGGCCTAGATGAGAAGGGTCCCATGGACAGAAAACCTTTAGGAACCAGGGAGATAAAAGAATTGGATGAGTCTGGTCAGGAAAAGATGAGTATGGCTTGCCTGATGTAAACAGGAGAGCTGTATCTCAGTATTGTCCTGTGGCTATGCAGGCTTAGAGTGAGTACATCTTCCTATTTTTACAAGGAAAAGATAGAAATCGGAATTTCTGTGTAAAATCTTCAGGTTTTTAAATGTTGGCAATTAATTTCGTGAATGAATGAATTCTTCCTCCCATTCTCTTTCTCCTTCCCATTTTTTCCTTCCTTCCAAATATGGTGAAGTCTAATAGAGGCTAATTAGTAACACAATTAGAAGAAGTTTGCCAAATTTGTGACACCAAAAAGCCCCAAACCGTGCGATTTGCACCAGTTTTGCCCTCTTTCCCCCTAAACTATTTCTATAATGACAAGTCACAGGTTAGATAGCATCACAATTCACCACCTTTTCCCCTTTAATCTCTGCCTGGGATAGACATAATCGAATGGGCAAATTAAAAAAAAAAAGCTCTAATAGAGATAGTATACAAACTGGTTACTCAATGACAGGAAGATGGTTAAATATGTTACTATCATAACTATCATATGCAAAACTCTATTTCACAGTCTCATACAATACAGAGGAACCTCACCTCTTTAAAGAATTTCTATCCCCTGACAACCAAAACAGACTGAATGAAGGCATTCCTATATGCTTCCTAAACACTTTCAACTTAACTTTTAAATTGTTTGCTCTGAAAGTCTAAAGAAACTGTGTGCTTTCTTTTCTACTGAATTATATGAGAAGGTAATAGCAGCAAATTTCAGTGAAGCAGCTGATAAAATGCTTTAAAAATATACTTCAGAGAGTAGAGCAATAACAGTGATGTAAAAACAACATCTCCACATTCAAGCTGCTTAAACCAACACTGGTCCTGGCCACATCCACTTGTCCCCTTCAGCCAGATGCACTAGAGTAATAAAAATCCATCCAGTATGTCTTTGACTCTTATAATAAAGTTCTGTCTTCTCTGCTTATTAATAAAAGATCCTTTTGGAATGAAGCCAGAATTATTTTAGGCCATTTGAAGCTTCTGAAATAGAAGAAAGAGGAAGTAGCCAACAAACAGAGAAGTAACAAATTACCTTTTGAGGTCAAATGTTTACCTGAATAAACTGATAAGTCTGAAGTCTGATTAGCCTTTAAAGTATTATTATATTGATACCAGTGTTTTAATTTGAATCACAATTGATTATTTAACTAAAGTCTGCCTCATCATCAACTCACAGCAACACTGAGAAACAAAATCACCTTTTCAGGGCAGCACCTGTGGCTCAAAGGAGTAGGGCACTGATCCCATATGCCGAAGATGGTGGGTTCAAGCCCGGCCCCAGCCCAAAACTGCAAAATCACCTTTTCAATTCACATTTCTCTCTGACACAGAAGAAAACGTGACATAATGGAAGATCCTAAAATTGGGTGAGAGCTCTTTGAATCTCAGAAACGAGAGTTTGACAGAGAAGGGAAAGCAGGAAAGATATATTATCTAAGTTTGGAAAATAAATATTTTTCAGGACAGGTTGAAAAGAGAATTCAAAATCAAATTCAATACCCTGGATAGGCTGCCTTCCATCTCTGCTTAGGAACTGAATAATGCAGGTGAGTGATCTAGGAGTTCAGCACCTTTGAAGACTTGACTCTTGGGGTAGAGACTTGAGTCTGAACTTCTACTCTATGCTGGGTTTAAAAACTTGTAAGTCTTTATTCCCACAGTAGCTAGTACAAAACCAAGCACACAGTCAAGTCCTATTGAAGGAATGAATTCAAGGAAAAGCAACCATTGCATGGACCCCGTCCTTGTTCTTTTCAGAGTTCAAATAGAATTCCTTTTCTGTGCATGAGGTTTAATTGTGGAGAACTTTGGGCTAGAGTTGTTTTGCAAACCACCATCTACAACTCTACATTTTTTGTGGTACTGTTGAAAAATAAAAAGCAAGCCATTGTAGTGGCTCGTGGCTGTACTTCTAGCCCGCTGGGAGGCCAAGGTGGAACAATCACTTGCACTTAGGAGTTAGAGACCAGCCTGAGCAAGAGCAAGACCCATCTCTACTAAAAATAGGGGGTGGGGGGGAAGTTAGCTGGACATGGTGGTGCATGCCTGTAGTCCCAGCTACTGAGGAGACTGAGGCAGGAGGATCACTTGAGCCCCAGAGTTTGCGGTTGCTGTGAGCTATGATGATGCCACTGCACTCTAGCAAGGGCAACAGAGTGAGATTCTATCGCAGGGGGGGAAATGTATAAAAAGAAAAAGCAAAGTTTTGGTCTGAAAAGCTTTGATTCTCATTCGCATTACTTTTGTAATGTGGGAAAGAATGTTTATTCTATCAGCTTCCTTTTTCTCTAAAATTAGCAATTACATGTTGTTCCACTTACATCTCGTTCCACTCTAAAATTCTATAAATCTGAGTCTGGGATGGCAAGTCTGCCTCCAAAAAGTGACAGAGAGAAGTGACTGGGAAGTATGAGAAGAAAGGGAAATCATAAATTCTTTATGAGAAAATTTCATCTAAAACTCTTCCTCTCTGTTCACATGTAAATTATAGATACTCTTTAATTAAGCCATACCTGTTTTTATAAATGCCAAACATATGTCCAGTTTTAAAGTGTCGTGGAAACTACATTGCATTCTTTTTGATATAACAACATCTTCACTGAGCAATCCGCATACTATGCTACTCACTCATTTAAAGTGATACACTTCAGTGATCTTTAATATGTGGTATTCATCATTTGCAACTATCACCACTATCTAAGTTCAGATCATTTTTATCATCCCCCAAAGGAACTTTGTATTCATTAGCACTCATTTCCCCTTCCAGCCCTAGACAACCACAAATCCATGTTTGGTCTCCCTGGTTTACATGTTCTAGATATCTCCTCTACATGGAATCATACAACATGTGACCTTTTGTGAGTGACTTCTTTCACACAGGATAATGTTTTCAAGGTTTATCCATGTTATAGCATGCGTTGGTACTTCCTTTATTTTTATTGCTTAGTAATAGTTCAGATTCTGTGACTGTTTTTAAATTGTGTTGTCGTTGTGGTTGTTGTTCCATCCTATTTTATTTCATTGCATTCACTATATGGCTGCTTGATGAATTCTGTGCTCTTTTGATTACTGCGTTCTTTGCATATTCTAGATATATGAGATCTGACAATTACATTTAAAACTTGTTACCCTGTGCTTACATTGGCAGCATTGTACAGCTTGGTGAGACTTCATAGCCTTATCAGTGCCTCACAGTTGTGTTTGTGTCGATGTGCGAGGGTGTCTTGCTGAGTGGCATTCATTATTATTGAACATTTTTGTGCGCCATGACGAGAATGCCAGAGCTTTTGTTAGAGCAACAAACAAACATTAAATTTCTTGTTAAACTTGGCAAGAGTGGAAGTAAAATCAGGCACATGTTAGTCCGAGTTTCGGGGGGAAATGCCGTGAAGAAAACATCAGTGTACACAAATGGATTAAATGTGTTTCTGAGGGGAGAGAAAGTATCACTGATGAAGAGAGGTCGGGGCAACCAGTAAGGAACAGGACTGATGAAAACATTGTAAAAATTCATTGAATTGTGTGTTAAAAGTACTAGCTGCCTGTAAGAAGCATAGCAGACTGAGTAAACATGGATAGAGAAATAGGAAAATCTTAACTGGAAATCTTGGCCAACACTTCGTGGCTTTTGCATTATGACAATACACCAGCTCACCTGGCACTGTGTATGAGCAAGTTTTTAGCCAGTAAACAAATAACTGTATGGTAACACTCTCCCCCACTGTCCTCATCTTGCCCCTGATAACTTTTTTCTTTACCCAAAGGTAAAGGAAATATTGAAAGGAAGACATTTTGATGACATTCAGGACACCAAAGGTAATATGACAACAGCTTGGAGGGCCATTCCAGAAGAAAAGTTCCAAAATTGCTTTGAAGGATGGACTAGGTACTGGTATTAGTGCATACCTTTCCAAGGGAAGTGCTTCAGAGCAACCACAGTGATATTCAGCAACAAAGTGTGGAGCACTAGAAATAGGATGAGCTTGCAAATTTGATTGTCCAACCTCATAAATCCCTAATCAGATATATGATTTGCAAAATTTTTCTCCCATTTTATATTCTCTTTTGGAATGCAACGTTTTAAAAACTGCTATGAAGGAAAAGAAGAGAGTGCTGAGAGAGAATGACAGGGAGGCCTACCTTAGCCTGGAAGGAGTGAGGGAATTACCCTGACACATGTAGTGGACTTGGTGGGGCCATCTACAGGAGGAGGGGAGCATTGCAGGCAGAGGGAACAGCACGTGCAAAGGCCATGAAAGAATTTGCTGGGTTTAAAGAAGGGGTAGGAAGGCCAGTGAGTACAAGAAAGTCAGTAAGTGAGGTGGAGAAGGGTAGGAGACAAAACTTTGGAAGAAGGTAGAGCCAGTTCATATAGGACCTTGTAGGCCACATTAAGGAGTACGGATTTTATTCAGGGAGCAGCTGAATGGTTTTGACAATTTCAGCAGAGGCTATGGCATAATTTGATCTGAACTTTAAGATCATGCTGGCTTTTTCATGAAGACTGATGTGTGGAAGTAAGGTAAAAATAGAACCACGATGACCCCTTAGATGCTTTTTCAATTGCTAGAGTGAGCGATGACGGCAGCTTAGACTAAGATGGGGCAGTAGGAAACCAGTGAGGCGAATGGATTTGGGATCATTTGAGAGAAATAGTATGTAAGAGTTAAAAGTGTGTCTTCTAAGGCAAATCAACTTTCTCGTGCCACCATTTCCCTAGTAGTATATAGTGGAATGTAAATAATAATAGGTGTCATCTCATGGAGTTGTTAGGAAATTTTAGCAATTTAATAGTGTTGTATATGCATCTCAGGAGTACCTGGCACATAGAGAATGCTTTACTAAGTGCTGTATTTTTTTACTACTTAAGTGGACAGGTGTTGATGATGGTTTGGATAGGGAATAGGAGGGAGGTATCAAAGACAATTGCCAGGTTTCTGGCTTGAGTACTAAGTGGTTGTTGGCGCTGGGGCCTCAGATGGAGGAAACTGTGGAGAAGCAGGGTTTGAGGGGAAGATCAAGAGTTTTGTCTTGAATCTGTTTGCTCAGATATGTTTAAGAGATATCCAAGTAGAGTTGTCAGGCAGCTGGAATTCAGAGTAGGGTCCTGAGCCAGAGATAGAGCTTTGATTCAAGATCAGACTAAAATACACTAGATAAATTTTAAACAGAGTCAGCACTTAAAAATAATTTAGCCTTGTCCTAAACTGGACAATAGGACATCAGAACGATTCAATGTACCCGGCTTTCTTTGGAGAAGTGGAGGACGTAGCAAAGCAAGTCCACACTGTCACCAAATAAACCAACTTTTGAACTTCACTCCTCCATTTACTGCTTGGGTGACCATAGTGACACATGTTGGCAATAAATTCAGTGGGTTAGGGGGAGGAATCATCGCCAGCTCCCAGGTCTCTGCTTGAGTACCACGCGGTTTGTAGAGCCAGTTCCTGGGATGGAGGGAAGTGGCAGGAAGTGTGTTTCTCATAGCCTCAGCTTTCTCAGGTAAATATTAATAGACCTTCCTCTCAATGTGAGGACCAGAAGGTGGTACGCACATGCCTAGCACACAGTACAGGCTCAGTGATGTTTTTCTTGTATGATTTTGGGCTCTCCTTCCCAACTCAGCTGTAAGCCTCTCCACCAACTTGCCTAGGTCTGCCTCCATTTTTAGATGAAGATATAGGAAGGCAGCAGTGAGGTGACAGAGCTGGGCCAGGGCTAGGGCAGTGGAGTGAGAAACTTGCTTTGGGTACCAAATTAAAGGGGGTGCCAAAAACCTAAATAATCAAAGCAAATATTTTAATGCACTATTTTCAAAAAGTCAGAATCAATGCAACATTATTCAGGGTGGGAAAAAAGGTTAATTTTTAAATAAAAGACAGGATCAGTGTTACCGATTTCTCCTTTTTTCTCAAGCTCTACCACTTGGTGCAGCCTTGAGACAAGCTAAAAGTGAAGGGGGAAAAAAGCTTTCTCCCCAGCCCCTAAGACTCTTGCGTCTCCTGTAGTTGGCAGCTGAGGCTAGTTCTTAGCCCTGGGCAATCTAGTCATGTGTAGATAATAAAGACTTCAGAATGTGTTCTGACCTCTGTGATATTGGGCACACTTGAAATTGGGGCTGGGGCTCCTACCAGCTCGGCCTCCAATGCTCTTCCATTAGTTGCTACGTGGGAGTTGCAGCAAGGTTGCCCACCTCGCCCCACTTCAGTAAATCCAGACACCATGACCCCTGGAACTGTTGAGCAAACACAAAGTGAAATGCTCTATTAAAGGCTGGGGTTTAAAGGTCAGCTTTGTGCTTATCAGCTGCAAGTCTAATTTGCTCACTCAATGATTCTCAAAGAGATTTGTGCATGCAACATGGACTGAGAAAATGAACCTGTCTGTTCTGCATGAGGACCTGTTTGCTTTCCAAGGAGCAGTCATTGCCAAAAGGAGAACGGCAGGTCAGGAACAGCAGCAGATGTATGGAGGTCCCCACGCCAGAAGTACTGTCTTCTGATTCTGACTTAGAAAGGTAAAGGTACATGTAATGGTTGTGGCTTCCAGCTCTTTCCCATGAAAATCAGAAAATCTCCAACTGAAATGATTTAGCCATTTAGACATTGTTAGCAGGTGGATAATGAATAAGTAAAGGACAGGTTCATCCATGATAACTAATTTCTATCGTGAAGAAATCAATTGTGGAATTTGGAGCTTGTGGGTCACCTTTCCTGTGACAAAAGTTGGGTGTAGGAAGCCAATTTTTTCAAAGTATTTTTTTATTTCAGTTTAAAGAAAAAAATTGTCCTAATTTTTAGAACATTTTGCTGCAACTATAGCAGACCATTACAATGTACATTTATGAATGATTTGGGGTTTTTTATTTCAGATTTTTTATTTCTCTCCCCTCCTTGCCTCCTTCCTCCCTCCGGTTTGAATTCAATTAATATGAAGGTACAGATGTCTAGGTTATACTATTTGCATTTCTTAGGTAAAGTTCAAGTTGCAATTGAGCCCTTCACACAGGAGGTGTGCCATATCCTCTTACATTATGTCCATTAGGCGAGAGCACACCAATCTTCCTCCCCTCCCTCCCTTCATCTTCCCCCCAGTTTGAATTAAATTGAGTTTTTCTCTTGGGGTGTGTGTATAGTTATTCATTTCCTTCATATTTGTTTCATATTAGTATTGAATACATTGGATACTTGCTTTTTAATTCTTGTGATACTTTACCAAGGGAACGATTTTGAAACAATAATGAATAAAGAGAAAAAAAAAAACACGGATTAAGTCCTTAGCTGCTACTGCACACTAATTACATGTCAATGCCACTTTAAGATTGCAACATTTTGCTTGGTGACCTTCATAACCAACCATGACTGTATGCACCTTAATCTCTCTCAAAAAAAGCTGAGCCTGCTATAAATTGGTAAGGTTTTTTTTAAAACCCAGTTTTTCATTTACCTAGACTTTATAACTCCCAGTGTAATTTGTACAGAAGGATTAAGCTCATTATTACACAACTCAGAAACCTAGTTTTGAGTTTTCAGGAACAATAAGTACAAGGATTGTCACGAACTGAGACTGAAAGAACTCATAGATCAGATGGTGCATTGTTAAAGAGTAAAAGTAAATAATGCCGGGGGGGGGGGGGGGGGGGAACTTTGAAACTCACAACTTAAATTCAGAAGGATCAAATGTCAGGACAAATTGTCTTTTGTGAGGGTTGCCAGTGTGTAAGTGGGAGGCCTGCTGTAGATGGTATGGTCCAGTTATTGGCCCTTCCACAGCAGTCTCTTCTTGAGTGTTTAATCATTATGGCCCAAGAATGAATGAACACAAAGGCTTTTCAGCCTGTGAATAAATATCTCCGGGTCCCTGAGCTACAGATGTACAATATAGCTATATATCTTTTACTTCTTAAAGAATAAAATAAAATTTTCAGTTGAATAAAGTAAGAATATCAAAAATTAAGTTATGATGCCTTGTTCAAAGGGCTCTGGTTCCCTTCCTTTCCTCCTTCCCGTCCTCCCTGGGTTTTCTCCGTAGCCGACCGCCTCTCTGGCTAACTCCCCCCTTTGTCTCCTCCTTTACTGCCTTCATGTATTCTTAATGATGTTCATTTGAGCGCTTAGATGTTAGATTGCCTCTTTCCTATCTCTATCATTATTATTTTTAAAATCAAAGCAGTAAGTCCCACTAAGAACTTAAAAGCCAAAGTGGTGTCTTTTTTTAGCCTCCTATTATTCATCCAAACTTAATCTTTTTTCTCATTATTATGGGTTATTACTAAAACTAGCATTTGTGTAGAACATCTTATCAGTGTATTGCCTCCTTTTGAGGTAAGATATTGTCACATATATAGTATTTGGCTAAAAGATAAGGCTAATATTCTTTAGACTGGCTTTGCTATTTTGAAAGCTTTTCACTCATCTCCTCAAACCATATGTGAACGTTCACAGAATTTGTAGACAAGCATTACGCAGCCAGCCATTAATCTGGCTTTCAGTTTTCAGGAGAGAAAGTCAAAAATTTCACCGCAAATTAAAGCTTATTGGACTAAACATTAGTCTATTAATAAGCAGGAAGAACAATTTACCTACTTTCTCTGCTGAGCTAATACAAGGTACTGCTGTCTTTGCTCCAGCGGGGTTCTCCAGCATTACTTGGTTCTGGAATGTCCTGACAAAATGCTCATTTCTGTCAAGCAACCATTGAACCTTTCTGAGAGGAATTAATGTGACAGTGGCGTGACATGTTGCTTTTTAAAATGCAAGTAACGTGCCTTGATTTCAGAAATGGATCATATACATATATGAACCCATGAAAATGATTGGGAACAGTTGCTAAAGAAGGAAAGTGCATCAGACTGGTACATGGTGTTCATCATGCTTGGGCTGAAATATGCCTGCACGTAGTTCACGTTCAAGGATTTTATATCATCTTTCCTAAAGAACTTCTGAGTCCCTTTCATCCTTTCTTTGTTTTTCACTGACCAGCTTTACAACCACCACGTCCTACCCTTCGGAATAGGCACGTGGCTTCCTATCATTCCCCTCAGGAAAGTTCAGAGTTCTGCCTTTGCCTTCGGACTCAACCCATTCCTGCTTTGACTTCCTTCTGTCTCCCATTTGTCCTTGACCTTATTTTGGCTGTTTCGTTTGCCATTCTCTAAGTTCATACCTTTCTGGCCTGTCTTTGAGTGGCTCCGCTGTCATTTATTTTTAACTGGTGGCACACAGTCCTTCATTGTCATCTGCTGGCTTGCATTCTTATTCCTGTCCAAAGCCAACTGTGGGTCTTTTTTTTGTTTGTTTGTTTTTGTTTTTCCTGGAAGGGCCTTTCTATGTTTAAATATTACTTTTTATACCCAGGACTTGCTTGACCACGTTAATATACATTTAATCTAAGAACCTGAATCTATTGTAAATGTTTAAAGACTAAAGTTTTTGTTTTTATATGTTTTGTAACTTCACAGCAGGTGCTTCATGGGTTGTATGTGTCTCAGTTAAGGAAATGAACTTTAGGTTGTGGCCCTGGCAAAGTGTGAGTCTGTTTTAATAGAGACCTGTCTCTTAAGGCTGCTTCTCTATCTGATGGGATAGCCCAGGGCAGGGCTTGCTTATCTGTGTATTTTAGCTTACCTAATTGATAGCAGTTGTCTCTGGAAAATTGCTTATATCATTAAAGGTAATCATTAATATGACCAACATTGTAGATTCATTTTGTTTAACCTGTCTCTGCTGTTGCTTTCCTCAGTGTTAAGCAGTGACAGTTTTTATCATGGAAACTTTAAAAAGATTTTTTAGAGCATTTTAAGCAACTTGAACCCCTGACTTGTGGTCCTGTGTGATTATGTTGATTATTTTATATACAAGTCTTTTTTACAGAGTTCTGAGGTTTTTACTTCCATACTTCTGTCTTTTATGATAAATCACCAAGATGCCAAGAGAACTCGAGAGAGTCTGACCGTATCTGTGCTTGGCACATGTCTGGGGTCAGGGCTTTGCAGATGGGATATGTAGAAAGAAGGTTTTATAATGCAGTGTTCACCCAACTGGTGTCGGGGAAGGAGACAAGTAATTGCTTCTTGCCAACCAACAATATCCCTACAGGTCTCAGTAGTAGCCATCAAGACCACTTCATTTGATAATTATTTATGGAATACTGTCCTGCTCATAATGACAGATTTCTTGCTTTCCTGGAAACTTATAGCAATTCAGTTGGCCAGAAAAAAGCAACTATTCATCTCTTCATAGTTCCAACTCCTGTGATGCCATTTGAGCGACCAGTGAGTCACCAATCCTTATTTCCATATTCCTTCCCATTTGCCGGGCATTGACCCCTGACACATACCAAGCACAGAAATGTCCAGACTCTCTCCAGTTCTCTTGGCTTTTGTTAGTGTTTTATTATCCAATCACTACTCATCCCTTCCCCTCTAAGACCCAGTTCTTAGAGTTTGGGGCTATAATACTTTAAATTTCCATTATGCACAACCACCATAGTTCATTCCAAAGAAGAGGATCATAATGCCACTGATTACTAAGTAGAGGTGAAGGAAAGACATCCTGGGCCATCATGGTTATACTTCATGTAATTTAAAACTGATGGCTGACCATTGTACTTACCATTAATATATTAATATGACAAGAGGAAACAGAAGGGATTCCCTTTGAGGTCAGATCCTCCCATTACTAAGAAGAAGGGCTTAGCACGAGGAAGTCTTCTCCCTAGGTTTACTGCAGGTTCCCCTAGACCTGTTTGAGTTGCTGAGATCATTTTAAGCTAGGAGTTGATTTTTTTATGGCTAACCCTAGTTAATTGTTACAGAGTTTAGAACATTCAGTAGTACTTTGAAAGGGTTGATGGGGCTCTTCTCCTGGTAATGCATTATAATTGATAGCAGTCATTATTTGCTTCCAATGTTTTCCTAATTGAATTTGAAAACTGAATGTGTAGTTCTTTGAAATTCTATTGATTTAAGTTGAAAAGTAATTGGAAATGGGAATCTTGTGCTTACTAGTTTCATAATTAAAATGTGTGTTGCTAAGAAGTTTTCATCTACCTTTATTTTTTAATTACTTAATTTCTTATAAAAACAGGCAAGAGTTGCATAACTGTGTTCCCTGTGATTAAGGGAGACTGGGAAAGTTGCAAAAGATACTTTGCAAGGACAACAATATCAGCCATTTGTCATGGGATTGCAGTGTATGCATTGACAAATGCAGTGTACATTGAAGTGTTACTTATTTCCTTTGAGCAAAGGGGGTTATCATCAATACTCTATAATATTATTACTTGATGCAATGAGGACCCAAAAGATCTGACTATACCACTGCACTATCTTATAAGGCAAAAAAAAAAAAAAAAAAAACTCTGCCATCAAGACTCAGACTTTGGCTAAGTTGGGAAGGACAGATGGGAGTGAAGAGGGATGTGGCAATAAAAAGGAGATACCAAGAGTGTGTGCTCGGTCACCATAAGTGTGGCTGTTCCTTCCAGGCTTTAAAAGTTCATGCTACTCAGGAAGCTCTTTGGGGTAATCTAAAGACCCTTCAGTAAAACAAAAACAAGAAATGTCTTAATGGTGATAAAAGTCCAGTAAAGCTCCCTAGAGGGTAGCTGTAGATTTCATTAAGTCCAACTGTATTCATCTGCTATAACAAATTACCACTAACTTAGTAACTTAAAACCATACACATTTATTACCGGAAAGTTCTAAAAGTCAGAAGTTCAAAATTGGTCTCTCAGGCTTCATTCCTTCTGGAGGCTATACAAGAGAACTTCCTTGCCTTTTCCATCTCTTAGAGACTGCCCACCTTCCCTGTCTCACAGCCCCACGTGATTCTAACCTCTGCTTCTATCTTCCCAATTCCACCTTTTGACTCCTGCCTTGTAAAGACCCTTGTGATTATTTGGGAGGCACCAAAATCATGTAGTAAGCTCCCCTTACCTTAATCACATCTGTAAGTGCCCTTTTCCATGAAAAGTGACTTATTCACAGGTTTTAGCGTAAGGATGTGGATATATCTAGGAACCATTATTCAGCTGCTCATACCCACACTGTATTTTCTAGAACTGGAGTGGGAACCTGAGAAATATTTGCTGAATTTGGCTGAGTGATCAAATGAGGTGGCTTTAATAAAGCTCTCTGCATTATATAGATGAAGGAGAAATGGACTTCTGATGTCACCATCACAAGCAGGTTTGCAGAATTTTTCAGGAGTATTTATTTATTGCAGTTTTAGCCAGGGCCAGGCTTGAACCTACCACCCCTGGTATATGGGGCCAGCACCCTACTCCTTGAGCCACAGGTGCCAACCAGCGGTATTTATTTTTTGACAAAGATCTTTTCAATGTGGACGGTGTTTTGGAATAATCATTAGTAGCAGCAGGATGCTTTTTTGCAGAAACACATATCATTCCCTTGATAATCACCCAGAACACTGACCTCACTCCAGACCTGCTTTCTATGTTGGGATTGCTTCGTTGTGACCAGACTTTGAGTGGGAGGAAAAAAGATAGGCAGAATCGAGCGGAAAGAGGCCAGAGTGGAAGCCGCAGAGAAGCCAGAAGAGATGGCTTCTGGGATGGTTCCTCTGAGAGGCTGAGGTGACCAACGTTCCTCCGAGATAGTGGGGTAAAATTAGAGGGCCATGCAAGGTAAAAACTTCCTTATTTCCTTAGAAGGCCACGTTCAGTGTGTCTAGCTACTTATTTCTCTTGTCAATAAGAGTTCTGTTTTTATTCTTTAATTAAAGTTTTAGTCTGAGATTTGTAGCAAAAAATAAAATTTGCCTAGTCTAATCCTCAGAGGTAGCCACTGCAACATCCTGGCATCTTTTCTTCAGTTTTTTTCTCTGCACCTATTGTTACATTACAGACTCTAAATAGTTTTCTATCTGACTTGTGGTCACTAGTCTGGGAGCATTTTCTCGTGACAGTATTTTTCAAAACATGATTATCCAGTCACTGGTGATATTGCACTTCCAGATGTACAGCTGTAGTCAAATGCTTTTTCTTCCTCCTAGAATGGATCGAGGGGCTTTGAATAGCCTTGGATTACATCTTTTGCCACCTTCTTAATTGCTTCTCCTGGACAGTTCCTAGAAGATGCAATCAAAGGGCATAGATATTTTTATAGTTCTTAAAGATGGCCAAAGATATTTTTTTAGATTTTTTTTATGAAGTCATTTGTACATAGATCATAAATGCATTTATGCCATTATGGGATTCAATGTGTTGATTATTTGTACAAATTGGAGTGCTTACATCCTACTAATCAACATAGCCTTCACCTCATTTACCCAATTACAGCGTTAAGACGTTTGTGTTCTACACCTGATAGATCCAAGTTGTACTTGCAATATGCTCCATAGGTGTGGTCCCCCTACTAACCCTCCCTCTTTTGACCCACCCCTTCCTTTCCCCTCTCCCTCCCCTTCCCGCCTTCATCCTGAGCTATAGTTGTGTTTCATTTTTCATATGCAAGTGTGAGTGATTATAAATTGGTTTCACAGTAGTACTGAATACATTGGATATTTTTTTTCCATTCCTGAGATACTGATGGCCAAAGATATTAACTGATGCTCCCACTGGCAGTGTTTGAGAGTGTCTGTTTCTTCACACTCTCAACAGCACTAAGCCTTAATAATTTTAATTTTTTTTAATGCTTATGGAATATTTATAGTTTTTAGCTTGTTGGTCTGTGCTCTTTCCCCCCTAATCTATTGAAATGTTAATATTTTGCTTATAAATATCTCTAGAAGTTATTTTTCTAGTTTGGTTGTTTGCTATTATTTAATTTTGAGTTTGCCCTCTGAGGTATGGATGTTGTCCGTGTTTATTACATTAGCCAAGTCTACTAATTACTCTCTGACATTTTACTACCTTTATGCTTAGAAATTGTTTGCTTGATTGGGCTCCACCTGTGGCTCAAGGAGTAGGGCACTGGACCCATATGCCAAGGATGGCAGGTTCAAGCCCAGTCCTGGCCAAAAACTGCAACAATAACAACAACAACAACAACAACAAAAGAAAGAAAGAAATTCTTTAGTTGACCTGATATCTAATATCTAAGTGGTAATAAATAATCACTTACATTTTTCATAATTCCTTATCATTTTATTTTTAAATTTAATATAGAACTTACCTGTAATTTATTTTAACAAATAGTATGAGATAGGGGTACAATATAAGGCCATTTACTGATTGTTCTTTTCTTTACTAATTTGTGATTAAATCTATCTTTAATTAAATTGCTATGTACATTTCTGTATCTGGGCTCCCTATTCTATTTCTTCAACCATCTATTTATTATCTTTTGTAGCAAAACCATATTATAATGTATACGGCCCTTTATAATTGGCATAGTACACTTCTGTTTCTGATCTGCTGGACCCAATGCCTTTATTATTTCTGCATTTTAAATGCAGTGTCTTTAGCAGTTGTCACTGAGTTTTGTTCAAGGTGAATGCTGGAATTAATTTTCAAATTTAAAAAATCTTGACCTCATTGGTATGGAATTATGTAAAAAGCATGAGTTCTTTGCAAGAGTTTACAGGTCCGCAAGATCATTTCAAAATATCTCTCTGGTTTTTCAAGTCTCGTGTGATCTGACAGTAGAAGTGTTTCTCTGCTGAGGGCCTATGGATTTTTTTTTTAAGGTTATTCCCAGTTATTAAGTACTTTTTATTCGATTATTTTGGGATTTTTTTCTGTTTTTTTAAATAGAGGTTACTGTTATATGACAGCTATTGATTTCCATGTTTTTGGATTTTTGATTCTATTTATTCGTTAATTATTTTTACACTTAGTTCTCCTGAGCTTTGTTTGCAAACAATTGTGTTATAACCAAATAATTATTCTATTACCTTTACAAGAACACACCTCCTCTTTGGTGATTATGTCTCATAGCATTAGCCAGAATTTCTGCAGAAGTGTTAAAAACACTGGCTGGTATCCTATTTTTATCTTGCTTCTGATGTTAATTGCTATTTATTTTATGATACCCTTTTCTAACTATGTTAAAGAAATTTTACTGCATTCCTACTATGCTGAGAATTTTTTAATCATAAATGAATTTTCAGATGCTATAAAATGCCTTTTTGATACTTTGGTAAATTATCATCTGTGAGGAGAATAGAACATGGAAGCCAGAATATACTTAAGGCTAGAAAGACCTGGGGATTCCGCCTCCTCCCTTTAGAATTGTATAACACTGAACAAGTAATTTATCCTTGTCCAATTTCAGTTTCTTACTCTGTAATATGAGGATGATCATCTATCTTGTGAGGATATGCTGAGTATCCAGTGAGCTTCATTTACAATGCATCAAACCCTAGATTTGATTCTGGGCATTACATTTGCTTTTACATGAGTGTGTAGGTTTTGCCTTGGATCTATTAGTAAGGTACTCTAATCACAAACTCCCTAACATTCAATCATCTTTTAATTCTTGGCCTACTTAGTGGTCAGGATGAAATGTTTTCTTAATTTACTGCTGTCTTCAGTATCTTTTTGAGATTATTGTATCAAAATTCATAATGAATTGGTCAATACTTGAATTTTTATGCTGTCTGGTCAGTCTTGATCAAAATTATTTTAGCTTTATATAAAGATTGGAAGGTTTTTATAATTTTCTGTGCTTTAGGCCTGTGAAAATTATATTTTTCTTGAAAAACTATATTTTCCTCTGAAACTCTGTGTCAGGATTACTTTTTGAACCAGGAAATGCTTTTATAACTTTCAAAGACATTTTTGTTGTTGTTAGTTGTTATTTGATTGTCTTCTCTAATCCGCTGGTCACCTTAGTGTTTCTGTTTCTGCTTATGTCAATTTTGGTAATTGATATTATACCTAAAGATTGTCCTTAGTTTCATATTTTAAGATGATAAGCATGGAATTGAATACAGTACTCTCTTATAATTTCTAAGACTTTTGTATCTATGATTCTTTGTATTGGTTCTTGCATAATTTGGAGGTTTATAGATTTATTTTTAAGAATTTTCTCTTGCATTTATTTATCCCCATGTTTTTCCTCACTTCTGTAACATAATCAGTTAGAGATTACATCAGCTTTGATATACTTTTGACCCTGCCACCTCAAAAGTTCTCATTATTAGTCCACGATCACTTACTGAGTGCCTCAAAGGCCGCTCTTAAGAGAGTAGTTGGTGCCTTTTCCTTCCCAAGACCGTGAACTATATGGCAGGATGATCTCACTGGATTCACATCCCAGCTTCACCACTAAAAACCTATGTAACTTCCAACAAGTTGCTTTAACTTTCTAAGCCACAGTTTCCTCACATGACTGTGAGGTATGACTTTCTGAGAACAGTATCTGGCATATATAATAATTAGTTTATAGATGTTATCATTATTCTGCTTAAGGATATATACACTGTGGCTGTTCTTAAGGTTCTATTGTACGAGCACATTTGTGAATGGAAAACTCAAAGACAAATTGGACATGGAAGTGTTTTTATTTGTGATATTTGGAAGGCTGTTCAGCCTTGGATGAACTAGACTCCCTGAATAAAGGATACTTACTAGAAAGCATCCTATAAAGAAAAAAAAAAGAAGAAGAAAAGCCCGCAGACTTACAGTTAATCAGATCAAAATCCTCACCGGTGAATAATACAGCAGTTCTCACATGGTTATCCTATGCGTGGGTCCTCACATATCTGCAGGTATCTGTGTTCCACAGTCAGAGATAATGATACTTTCTTATGGGAACCCGCAACTTACAGGCAAGGGACTCAAAACTAGATAGGGTGTTTCTGTTTTGGAAAGATTCTCTAATGATGCAAAATATTTTTGGTTTTTTCTGTCACTGGTCTGTGACTGGCACATTTATTTAGTCACAATGACAATAGGGCCAGGTGTAGTTTTGCTTTCTCACAGTTATCACATGGGCGAGTGAGATGATACAGTATAAGTGGATGAATCAACTGTATATATGGATTACACTGTTTTACCTTTATTGCCCCAGTTCATTCAGTGACAGTCTCTCCAACTGTCCTACTTCCTAGATTACTTTCTTAAACTACTATTACTTATAACTCTCCATGAAGGGAGAGGCATCTTGTTAATATGCCTGCATAGCTTACTGGATAAAGTTCAAACTCTAAAGCAGGGCACAAAAGGCCTCTCCACACTATGTCATTAAGGCAAATGGAATTTCAGATGGCCCTAAAGCTTCCCACCCCTGGGTGTACACACCCTATAAATCTCTTCTCTTTGCTGTGAACTGGACCTGAGAACATGATGGCACAGTCACTCCATCTTAGCAGAATGAAGAGTTTCCCCTGCTGGCCTTGAAGAGCAAACTGCCGTGTAGAAGAGAGGGCAAACTGGCAGGGAATGGCTGTGAACAGCCCCCAGCTGGCAGCCAATAAAACACGTGGGGACCTCAGTCCTACAACTGCAAAGAACTGAATTCTGCCAGCAACTAGTGATTTAGAAGGGGGTCCCAAGCCTCAGATGAGTTTGCAAGCCCACCTGACACTTTGATTTCAGCCTGGTGAAATCTCAAGCAAAGCACTAAGCCTGGACTCCTGACCCGTGGAAATGATGAGATAATACATTTTATGCTTTAAGCTGCTAATTTCACTGGAATATGTTATGCAGCAGTAGATAACCAACGCAGATATCTACTCTTTTGCATTCTGTTATCCCTGCTTGCCTGTTCTCCTTAGGACAATTTGCATGCCTACATCCCCACCCAGGGTTCTGTTATCATCCCTTTGGCCCCCTCAGATGGGTCATCCTCTTCCTCATGGAAGAAAATGATTCTTTTTATTCTGAAATCATGTTCTGTATTTGGCCTTTGTCTCCTTGGGTTATTTTTATTTGTAAAACTGGCACCAGCTCGATATCCTGGTTTTATATAAATGAATATAATTGTGAAGATTTTATAAATTATTTTTATTCTTCAAAATTCAGTATATCAGAGTACATATCTAAAGGGATTAATCGTTTTATTTACACTAGGTCTTGGAAGAAGCAGGAATTAAATTGTTTGAGTACCACAGTGGCTCCAGGAAGGGGGAGGGGTCTCTAATGGTGAGCTATAAGAATCCATTCTTATTAAGATATTGGTTTTTATTAATAATTTTATATCAAGGTTATGCTTGACATGAAATCTGAAAGCATGGCACATATGTGAGCAATAGAATCAATGCTTAAAGAGATAATTTCAGATTGGAATGATGGAACAAGATGAAGTTTTAATTAAATAGTGTAAAAGCCTATACTTAAGTTTAAAAAATCAATCTAGAAAGTAAAGATGAGGTGAGAGAGACAGCATATGCAAAAATATGCAGATTAGTTGTTTACGAGTCGGTATAAATCAGTGGTATAATGGATCTTGTAGTAGAATGTGTTTGAATCATGAAGTTAATTTTAGACTGCATTAATTGAACTGCTGTGCCCAAAACAAGAAGGTAGTCCTCTCTTGATCCATGTGGGTCACACCACTCCTGGAGGGTTGGGTAGTTCTGGGCACCTCCTTAAATGGGGTCATAGACAAACTAGAATTTCTCTGTTGGATGAGGACCAGATGGGTAAGCAGATTTGAAATCCTGTCCCTATATTGTGAAATAATCTGAATTATTTCACCTGGAGAAAAGGCAGTATCTGAAGATTAGACCTCTTTTTCATGACTTTGGTGGTTGGAAATTATAAGGAAATAGATTTTTGCTTTATTAAATTTACTAACATGTAGTTAATAGTGAAATAGACTGGGTTGTCTTTGGGAGTCATTGAGCCCACTGTCCTTGAGATGTATACGTAGAAATTTGGGTGGAGAAGAAGAAATGGTGAAAAAGTGTTTTGTATGTGTGGTCACAGGAGATGGTGATTGACTAAAACGCACCAACAAATGCGGAGGCTCTAAAGTTTTATTAAAGGTAAAGAATATAGAAATTTACAGAGATTGTTTGATAAAGTAGGAGGTAATACAACAGATCCCAGGCAAAGGTTTGGCTACCCAGGGTGCCATAGTTCCTCAGGAAAGGACATCCACCTCTGAAGTAGATCAACTGCATGGATTGCAGCTCCTGGAGATGAGAAGCTGCCTGTAGCAGGTGCTTGAAGAGCCCCACTCAGATCCATTTCATAGGGCTGGTGCACTTGTCCTCCAGCTACTATGACTATTGGCTGCCAGCTCCCCATATCTGCACCCTCCTCTGGAGAATTGCCCTTGACAATGACATCTGCTTCAGCCAGCAATGCCTGGAAGGTTACAGCCTCCGTGCTTGGAGACAGCCTTTAGCCTGTGACTGGCTAATGCTGAAGTCCAGCAGCCCAGCCCCCTTGCCTCTGTGCAGAATGACCTGTGAGTAGTTGACACTCCAGAGCTCCTTGTGGGATCAGACTAGTCTTCTGATAATCTTCTGACCACCTATCTTTGTCTTTTCCCTGCCATCTCCTGCCTCTCTTGCTTCCTCATATGTTCCCCCTCAGAGCCTGACTTGCCTATGAATTGTCTTCTGAGGATCCTTACCTCAGACACTGCCTTTGCCTTTTGTGGGGGATTTACAACCTTCGATCCCTCTCCTGACAGGAGTTCCAACCTTCTTCTCTGCCCTCTTGTCCAGTCCCCATGACTGGCCCAAGTCACCACTCCTCTGTGCTTGTGATCTGGGACTGAGTGAAGAGGGCATTTTGCCAGGAGCAGGTTCAGGTTTTCTGTTCTGTCCAAGAACTCTCCAGTAACACTGGGACAGGTGCCTCTGAGGACCCTCCCCACTCCATCATCCATCCATCTCATAATACCACTTCATAAAATAAAGAACGCAGCACACAGACTCATCTTCTTTATGTCCCTTCTGACAATGACAGTGCTGCCTGATTCTCCTGTGGAGATGAAAAGAGAAGACTGTCCTCACATCCAGCAACCGTGTTCCAGGGGCTTGTCAGATCAGAGACATGTGAGGATCGATTTGCGTCCCTCTCTTTTGTCTTTTTAGCTGTGCTATTTTTGCTTTTTTGTTCTTCTCTCCACATGTCCTTCTCGTAATGGACACCTGACTGACCACCAGCTGTATAAGGGGGCATGTGGGAAAGGAGGAGGGAAAGCTCAGCATGGAGGACAGAGGCCATGTTTGGGAGCCTGGATTGGCAACCTTCCATTTATATCATTTTATCTATTTTTTTTTTTGAGTCAATGTCTCACTCTGTCACCTGGGCTAAAGTGCAGTAGCACAATCATAGCTTACTGTAACCTTCAACTTCCTGGCTTAAGTGATCCTCCTGCCTCAGCCTCCTGAGTACCTAGGATTATAAGTGCCTATTACCATGCATACCTCATTTTTTTAAATGTTTATTATTTTTTTTTTTGAGACGGAGCCTCAAGCTACCCCCCTGGGTAGAGTGCTATGGCATCACAGCTCATAGCAACCTCCAACTCCTGAGCTCAAGCGAGTCTCCTGCCTCCGCCTCCCAAGTAGCTGGGACCACAGGCGCCTGCCACAACGCCCAGCCATTTTTTGGTTGCAGCCGTTATTGTTGTTTGGCGGACCCGGGCTGGGGATTTGAACCCACCACCTTAGGTGTA
>CAUYQV010001141.1:0-38925 GCA_963574575.1 Galagoides demidoff
TCCAAAACACTTCCATCAAACTGGTTAACATAGCCTTCATGTCATTTTCTTAGCTATTGTTTTAAAACATTCATATTCTACTCTTAGAAAGATTTACTTGTACCCTTGTAAGATAAACCTCAGAAGTGCTCCCTCCAATCCTCATCTCTCCACCCATTCCCCCCTCCTCTCTCCCTCCCCCATCCCCATATTCTTAGGCTGTTATTAGGTTGTAGCTTTCATATAAAAGGTATAGATTAGTTTCATAATAGGGGTGTGTACATTGGATACTTTTTCTTCCATTCTTGTAATACTTTGCTAAGAAGAAAATTTTCTAGCTCCATCCATGTGAACATGAAGGACGTAAAGTCTCCATCTTTCTTTATGGCTGTGTAGTATTCCATGGTGTACATATACCACAGTTTGTTGATCCATTTGTGGATCAATGGGCACTTGGGCTTCTTCCATGACCTGGCAATTATGAATTGGGCTGCAATAAACATTTTGATACAAATATCTTTTTGTAATGCGATTTTTGGTCATCTTGGAATATACCTAATAAAGGAATTGCAGGGTCAAATGGCAGGTCTATCTTTAGTTCTCTAAATGTTCTCCAGATGTCTTTCCAAAAGGAACATATTAGTTTACATTTTCACCAGCAGTGTAGGAGTATTCCCTTTTCTCCACATCCACACCAGCATCTCTGGTTTTGGGATTTTGTGATATGGGCTAATCTCACTGGAGTTAGATGATATCTCAAAGTAGTTTTGATTTGCATTTCTCTGATGATTAAGGATGGTGAGCATTTTTTCATAACTTCTTTTCTTTATAAAGCACCCAGCCTCAGGTGTTCCTTTACAGCAATGTAAGATGGGCTAAGACACATAAAGTGCACATCAGATTGTGCACTTTAAAGCCAGTCCCAGTGGCTCATGCCTGTGATCCTCCCACTTTGGGAGGCCAACCTGGGTGGTTTGCCAGCCTGAGAAAGAGCAAGACCCCATCTCTACTAAAAATAGAAAAACTAGCAGAGTGTGGTAGCAGGTGCTTGTAGTCCAGGAGCTTAAGGTTGCTGTGAGTTGTGATGACGCCATGGCACTCCATCCAGGCCAACAGAGTAAGACTCTGTCTCAAAAAAAAAAAGATTGGCCGGGCATGGTGGCTCATGCTCGTGCATGTAATGCATGTAATCCTAGCACTCTGGAAAGCCAAGGCAGGTGGATTGCCTGCACTCACAGGTTCGAGACCAGCTTGAGCAAGAACAAGAGCCCATCTCTAAAAATAGCCAGGCATTGTGGTGGGTACCTATAGTCCCAGCTACTCAGGAGGCTGAAGTAAGTGGGTCATTTGAGCCCAAAAGTTTGAGGTTGCTGTGAGCAATGATGCCATGGCACTCTACTGAGGGTGACAAAGTGAGACTCTCACAGGGTTACCCCCACCCCGGGGGGCTGGCTGTGATGACTGCATCCTCTGCCTGGGAGGTCCTGCGGTTGTCCGGGTTTAATACTCTTGATACTCTTGCCTCAGCCTCCCAAGTAGCTGGGACTACAGGTGCCTGCCACAATACCTGGCTATTTTTTGGTTGTAGTTGTCATTGTTGTTCAGTTGACCCGGGCTAGGTTTGAACCCGCCAGCCTTGGTGTATATGGCTGGCGTCATAACCACTGTGGTACAGCGTCGAGCCAGATATACTGCATTTTTGTTGATTCATGTATCAGTTGGTGGATATTTGGCTGTTGTGAGTACTTCTGCTGTGAATGTCCCTGTACGACTGTGTCTTTCAGCACAGCTCTCAGTTGCCCGAGGCACAGATCTAGGGGGAGAGTGCTGGGTCACCTGCAGCCCTGTTGAACTGCTGAGGCCTCTGGGCTCTTCCCCAGTAGCGGCATGGTCCCATAGCCTCAGCACAAGTGTGTGAGGCTCCAATGCCGACATCCTTCCCAACACCAAAACCTGGTATTTTTCTTTGCTTTTTAAAAAGTAATGCCCATCCTAACGGGTTAGTGTTAACCACGTTGTGGTTTTGATTTGCATTTGCCTGACTACTAATAGCCTTGAGTGTCTTTTCACGAGCACCTCAGTCATTTCAGTGTATAGTCTTCAAGGAAGTGTCTGTTTTTACGCTTGGACATTAGGGTTGTTTGCCTTTCTGTTGTTGAGATCATGTTTGTTTTGAACCCAATTTTTAAATAGACATATGTAGTAAAATGACCCTCCTGTACATACCCCCAGCTACAAGTATGGGGTTCTCCCACTCTCCCCACCTGCGCCTGGAAGATTCTGAAGCAAACCCCAACCATTTTATGTGAAAAAACACCTAGAGTCCACACTTACCAGCTGTGTTGTAGTTACCATTGGTTTGCTTTAATCAAGGTCCACATGATGTTCCCCAGAGCATTGGGTAGTATGTCTCTGTCAGATCTCTTTCACTGAGAGAAAAATCTCTTTTCTCCTTTTTCCTTTCCGTTTCTTTTTGAAGGAACAGGATTGTGTGTCCTGTAGAGCAGTGGTGCCCAACCTTTGTGGCACCAGGGACAAGTTTCATGCAAGACAGTTTTTCTGTGGGCTGGGGACAGGGAATGGTTTTGATGTGAGTATGCAAGTAGCTGATGTATTTTGGTCTCTCTGCAGTCAGACCTCTCTGCCACTGATAATCTGTACCTGTAGCTGCTCCCAGTACCAGCATCGCTGCCTCCACTCTGGCTAAGATCAGGCATTGGATTCTCATAAGGAGCCGCAGCCTAGCTCCATAACCCCCATGGTTTACAGTAGGGCTTGCACTGCTGTGAGACTCTACCAACAGTGCTGCTGCTTATCTGACAGGCAGCAGAGCCCAGGCAATAATGTGCGTGATAGGGGAGCCTCTGTAAACACAGATGAAGCTTGGCTTGCCTGCTGCTCACAGGCGTCCTGCTCTGTGTGGCAGGGGCATCACAGCTGGAGGGTGTCTGTCACTTTTAGATTCAAATGATTACATCTCATGGGGTTGTCCCTGGTAGATGAGGTGGAGGGGAGATCTGAGTCCAGCCTACATTGTGTAGAAATACCTCTGGTGTGGATTGTGTCCCTCAGTGTAGCGGGACTGGCTATTTCTGGGATGTCACTGGCTGCTGATCCTGTTACCAGTCACTCCTTCATTCTTCAGAATTCTCCTTTACAGAGAAATGCCTTTGTCAGCTGTTCAGTTGCCTACTTGATCCTCTTCCTTGGTTTCCCAGCACCCAGGATTGTGTGCGGTGTCCCTGGTGGACATGCTTTAGTAAGCTCTATCACCAACTCATTGTTAAATGAACACTGTAGATGTTCCATGCCATGGCTCTCCCCGTCAGTTCTAGGTTGGGGGGCCTCCCTCCTGGCTGCAGATTCAGGTAGCCTGGGGATCTTTAGAGAAAGTGATGCCCCAGACCCCTCCATGCCTGCTGGATTGGCCTCTCGTGGGGAGGGGCTGAGCTTGGAAAACACAGAAAACACTTTGCACAGTGAAGATTGAGGGTTTTTCTTGGAACCTCCTCCCAAAACAAGGACAAGGTACAGGGCCTTGTCCCCATAGGCTTGTGGCTCCCCCTTAGCTTCCTGGTCTGACTTTTCTCCTCCCTCTTTCTCTCAAATCCACATGCACAGTAACAGGAGCCCGTGTATAGGCCGGCGGTGAGCACAGGTGTGGGCATTTGACCTATTCCCCCCTTTCCACTTTCGAAGCACCAACACCTGGGGCAGGCCTATGACTCCCTGAAAATATGGCTGCTTCCCTCCCTCAGCCTACAACAGAGCTAGCCTCAACTTTGGAGGGGACAGAGCCCTGCAGAGCCCAAAACAGTACCCAGAGCACGCCCAGCGGGTCCCCTCGTCACTCCCAGGGCCTGCTCTGTTTTCCAGTCAGCTAGACAGAGGAGTGAACACCTTCTGGACTATTTTTTTCCTGTGTTTTAAGACTGTGTCTCCCCACTATGCTGCAGACTAGAGAGCACCCCCCCTCATCTCACTCACAAACACCCTCCAAACCCCACCCCCCAGTGTGAGGGACAGGCACATGGTAGCACTTTAGTCCTACCTCCCACAGCCTACACTGTGCCCTCATCACAATGAAACCTTCATTCCCAGTACACTCGGTCGTGGCTTAATGGTGTGGTGTCCACATGAGGCTGGTGAGGACTGCCTCTGCCACATGTGGACCGGGCAGGCGTAGGAGCAGTTCCTGCGCCTGTCAGCTGGGAGGTGAATCATAGCCCTTGGCGTCTTGCCATGTGTCCATAAAAGTGGCTTTTCCTTAAATAGATCAAAACTTAACTAGCTATTAAAAGAGCATGTGGTACTTGGAGGTATATTTTATGGCCTTTAATTAAACTTCAAACAAAACGTTGTAAGATAGCGTATGACATTTTTTTTATCTTCCTTGTGATTTGAGTAATCTGTCACCTTTCATATCCCTCTCCTCAACTGTCAGTGCATACAGAGGCCCACTGAGACAGCCCGTCTGGGGCTGCAGACAGGTGTGTCACAGCTGTCTGTGAAGGTAGAAGGCCACCCAGCCAGTCCCTCACAGGGACACAAATGTGAAGTCTGAGCTGGGGTCTTTGTGAGAGTGGGAGGACGTCAGGCAGCACTGTGAGGCAGGCCCCGCCTGTCCCCAACATATCACTTAGTTGACATTTCCTGGACAGAAGGACATGCGCCTTCAGGAGGAAGTGGGCAGAGCTCCTCAGCCGTGTCTATGCATAGGCCGTTTGAACTTCTGTTCCGACACATGTCATCACTCATGTTTTGTCCACCCTAATCCAAATATAGAATCTTCCTGTAGAGTGGAAAAACCCTAAACTGACCTGAATACCAAGCACAAACTCTGAATTCATTAATAAGGAATTTGCATTTTAATTACCAGTGTGTTTTCTGTATCCTTTTTTTTTTTTTTTTGAGACAGTCTCACTATGTTGCCCTCGGCAGAGTGCTGTGGCGTCACAGCTCACAACAGCCTGCTTCTGGGGTCAAGCAATTCTCCTGCCTCAGCCTCCCCAGTAGCTGGGACTATAGGCGCCTGCCACAATACCGGCTGTTTCTTGTTGTAGTTGTCATTGCTATTTAGCTGGCCTGGGCTGGGTTTGAACCCGCCAGCCTCGGTGTATGTGGCTGGCACCATAACCACTGTGCTACAGGCGCCAAGCCTGTTTTCTGCATCTTTATTTTTCTTTTTTGTGAGAGAGTCTTGCTCTGTCACCCAGGCTAGAGTGCTATGGCATAATCATAGCTCACTATAGCCTCAAACTCCTGGGCTCAAGCCATCCTCCTGCCTCAGCCTCCTAGGTAGCTGGGACTGCTCAGGGTACCACCTACCTGGCTAATTTTTTTCATTTTTTTCCTAAAGACAAAGTTAACTGTGTTGTCCAGGCTGGTCTTGAACTCTTGGCCTTAACCGGTCCTTCCACCTTGGCCTTCCAGAGTGCTTGGATTATAGGTAACCCACCACTCCCAGCCAACTCTCTTCCGTTTTAAACACATATTCTTCCTTTGGCTTCTGGTTTCTCTCCTCCCTCTCTGGCCTTCCCCGGTGTCCTGTTATAGGCTCTTCTTGATGTGGCCATTATTTGTGGGAATTGTGAAGGGCTTGGTTTGAGGCCTCCCTCCTCACTGCCCATTGTGGCTGTCCCAAGGTTGTTCCACCAAGGATGCTGGTGACACCAGGTCTTCTGTCTCCATGAACCACTCTGCTGAGCTCCTGATCCACATGTCAGTGCCACCAGGCATCCAGGGTACCTTGAACTTCACATGTTAAAAAACCCACTCTCTTGGCTTGGCACCTGTGGCTCAATCGGCTAAGGCGCCAGCCACGTACACCTAAGGTGGCAGGGTCGAATCCCCAGCCCGGGCCCGCCAAACAACAATGATGGCTGCAACCAAAAAATAGCCGGGCATTGTGGTGGGCACCTGTGGTCCCAGCTACTTGGGAGGCGGAGGCAGGAGACTTGCTTGACTCCAGGAGTTGGAGGTCGCTATGAGCTGTGATGCCATGGCACTCTACACAGGGGGATAGCTTGAGGCTCCGTCTCAAAAAAAAAAAAAAAAAAAACCCACTCTCCATGTGCTCAGCACCCAGCGTCCTCCAGCACTCTCTGTCTCTGTGGAGGTCACCACCAACATGTGGCATTGCACAGAGGCCAAGGGCCATCCTTGGCACTACACACACTTGCCTTCCTCATCCCCAGTCACCAAGTCCAGTCTGCTTTAGTGCCCAAGAATCTCCATAACCATTCCATTCCCACCTGCTGCCCCAGCCCAGGGCCTCTGACGGGGTCCCCTCCCTTCCCTGCTCCTTGCTACCTTCTGACTCTAATCCAGCCACACTTCTTTGAAGCCTCCTCAAGGCCTGGACTGTGTCAAGTCCACCTGTTGGCCCATCCGTGAGAAACCTGATCCTGGGCCCAGGCTCTTGTGAGTGGCTCTGGGTCTGGATTCACTGAATGGGCAAATGAAACTGCAGAAAGAGCAATCTGTTCCAGGTCCTCTGTCCAGCTGGCTCAGCTGCCCTTTCCTCCCAACTGTCCCCAGATGTGTGGCTGTGCGTGCCTGCCCAGGGTTTCCACAGCTGGGGCACAGAAGCCATGTCCATGCTGGGGCCACAAACCTGAGTGTGTTGGTCTGTCTCCTCCCCAAGGTGGCGATCCCCTTTACCATCGTGGTTCTTCATGCCTCTGTTTTTTTTGAGACAGAGTCTCACTTTGTTGCCCTCCATAGGGTACTGTGGTGTCATAGCTCACAGCAACCTCTAACCCTTGGGCTTAAACAATTCTCTTGCCTCAGCCCCCCGAGTATCTGGGACTACAGGTGCCCGCCACAACACCCAGCTAGTTTTAGAGACAGGGTCTCACTCTAGCTCCGGCTGGTCTCGAGCTCCTGAGCTCTGTTTTATGCCGATCCCTTATAACGCTTTTATATGCCTGCAGGAGACACTCAGGACAGAAGGCCACTCCACTCCACAGGCTGTGTCTTGGGGTGTGTGAACCACTTGGAAACAATAAATGTAGAACACGTCTCCTACCAGTGTGTTTCAAGTGAACACTTCAGTGGTTGGGATTTTGAGGTCATTTGTTATCTGAGTTCCTCATCCAAACCCTGGGGAAAGAGAGAGGAGGAGGAGGGTACCACGAACCTCGAGTCATGTGGTATTGCTCCATATTTCTACACGAAGGCCAGGTGGAGGTTTATGAGTCACACAAATACCATGAGGGTCCATGGAGTTGGGGCCGCAGCCCAGGAGCAGGGCTCCAGCAGGGGAAAGAGCCGCCTGGGCACGTTCTTGGTGATTCTGTTGCTTGTTGGTGTCGAGTTGGACTGGTGCCATCTGGTACCAGTCTTCTCTACCACAAGTAAACAAAACCCTAGAATTCCTCCACAGTTTCAAAGAGGGTTAACAACTCCTATTGTGAGGTCCAAGGCTTGCATGTTGACTTCACAGAAACTCAGGACTGAGCCAGGGTCAGGTGCTGAGAAAGTGTCAGGCTTGGCACCACTCCTGCCCACAAGCTTCCTCCTGGTGGTGTTGAGTTGTTTTTATCTGAGGCATAAAAAATGAGCTTTCCCCTCAATTGCCAAGGAACTCCAGGGCCGACACTCCTCTGGCCCTGCTGGCAGGTACAGAGATCACACGTTGCAGGGGCTGGCAGCGCACAGGCAGATGGACTTACCTTGTACTTGTTCACCTTACGCAGAAAGCAATAAAAGTTCTGCCGCAGACCTCATGCTAGTGGGGACAGGACACCAGCTTGCTCCAGTGGAGTCCAGGCAGGGAGCAGTGGTGTGACAGGCAGATGGCACAAGGCAGGTCTGGTGGCACCTTCAAAGTGCAGTGAGGTCCTCAGCATCACCTGCCCATCCCTACTCTCTCCTGCAGTCAGGAGCGCACTGTGGTCTGAGTTTGGCTTGGGAGCAGCTGGCAGTTTGCATACATGGCCAGTGCCTGCCTTGTTTTCCCCACAGGGTCTCTTGATGGAGGGTAGGAGGCAGAGGAGTGAGTGCGCACTCAGATTTCATTTGGGTTCTCTACTTACAGGCACCTACTTAGTATATCTTGGGGGTGGGCTCACCTGGCCTGGCTCCCCTCCTGCCCACTGCGGGAGGGGTGACCTCTGCTAGCCTTGGTTTGGGCTTCAGTTGTTTTGATTTGAAATTTTGGTTGTAAGGGACTTAGACATTAACTTCCCCTAGTCTTATGACCTCTTGTTTTCCTCTTGATTCATGCGGCTGCATCATGTTTGTAAATTGAGTCTTACCCTCCTGGAGGTTCCAGGCTGGGCTGGGGGTACAGGGGCAGCAGCTTCTCCCCAGTGGAGTGTCGAGTTTGTCCCAAGGAAGCCAAGGTCCTGCATCCAGGCCACTGGAGCACAGGAGCCTAGGAGCCTGTGCTTCAGTGGTGGGGGACTGCTCCAGACACCAGGCCTGTGCCTTCTTGTGGGGGCTGCACCTGACACCAGGCCTGTGCCTTCTTGTGGGGGCTACACCTGACACCAGGTCTGCGCCTCAGGTCTGTGCCTTGACACCAGGTCTGTGCTTCAGGTCTGTGCCTTGACACCAGGCCTGTGCCTCGGGGCTGTACCTGACACCAGGCACGTCCACAGCTGCTGGAGCTGCCTGCATTTCAGGGAACAGAAGGGGTGGCTGTGGCAGGAAGTGGAGGTTTGTTTTCCTCCAGAAGCGAACATGACCTCTGGGGGTAAGATGCTGCCACTGACCTCTCACAGAAGCTTCCTGACCTGCTCTCTGTGCAGGGATGCCCAGCGTCCTTGGCAGTTTCATCAGGCACTTAGTCCCTAGATTGGTCCGTTTTTTTAAAGTAGCTTTAATGGACTTTTTCTTCTGCAGTTTGAACAAAGGGCCTGCGTTTTCCTTTCGCACCAGGCTCTGGATGTGACGTAGCGTAGCAGCAGGCCTCGCCTTACAGCTTCATTCTTGACTGCCCTCCTCATCCTAGCTCGAATTAGGTCACACCGGACACAGTGCTTTGCACAGAACTTCGAGTCTCCCTGAACACCCGAGGGGGGCAGGCTGCTGACTCAGAACAGCCCACTGCCTGCTGCATGGCCTGGGTGCTGTCTTGGGCTCCCTGAACCTCAGCTTCTTCCATTGCTATGAGGCAACTGTGAAGGACTGAGGTGAAAGGCTGCTCACACGACGCCCAGGCGGGGCTTCTGTCCCAGCTTCCCTGCCACCTGCAAGCACTTCTCTCTCCCTGGTCCTCATTAGCTCATTACCACAGCTGTGTCCTGAGACTGAGAGGAGATGGAAGGGGCGTCTCCAGTCAGCACTAACTACTGTTCTGTCTGATGCCAGGCACTGTCACAAGGTCCTCAGTGCCCGTCAGAGGGTCCTGACTGTTAACAGATTAGCAGACACCCCAGGAAGGGCCTCTCGGGAACATAGCAGGCCTTCCTCCTGGCCTGCCTTCCCAGCTTGGGAGTCTGAGGTCTGAGCATGGCAGCTCTGGGGCAGGTGACTGGGGGGTCGGGGGAGGGAAGTTCCGACCGGGCCCAGGTATTTGGGAAGCTTGGTGTCCTCAGAGCCTGGCAACGTGAGCTGGCCACCACCCTCCACCAGACCTCTTGACGGGTTTCATCCCTTTGTGCCTCTTCCAGCCACTTCCTGCAGTTTATACCGTCTCCATCAGGTCTGGGAAACTTGAGGCAGCAGATGATTAAGGTTAATGAGGAGATGTGACTTAGGAGAGTGGCCACTCCCAGAGCTGCTGTCCTTCAGAAGGCTCACACTCCGGGTGGGTGCTCTGAGGGCAGTTCAGGGTATATGCAGTCAGGGGCCAGAAACAAAGAGGGTCTCAAGGATGCAGCTCATGAGAGCCTGGCCTTGCACCACCCTCCATGGCACTGCTCTGTGAGGAGGCCCACCTGAGCTGGCAGGGGAGTGCAAGATGGCCCCCTCAGAAGATGAGGCCCCCAGTCTGGTGTGGTTCTCACTGGTTGCAAAGACCCATCCTCACACCTCTGAGCCTCGTTCCCCATCACCCCCCTGCACCTTGTCTCTGAGCCACAGGCTCCCCACTTGGTAAAGTGCTTTGTAAATCACTTATTCCTAGGAGGGATGAGAAACATTGCCCAGGAGCTTAGTGATTTGCCTTAAAAAGTAAAATGTGGACTTTCTCAGTCACCTGGAAATCTTCCTCTCAGTGTAGTTAAAAGAGGCATGAAGTAAACAGGGAGATGTGAAGCAAGAGGTATGGGGAGTGTTCTTCAGTGGGTGGCGTCCACATACAGAAGAACATTAATGTGTACATGTTCATCTTACAAAAGGATTCTTTCAAATAAGGGCAAAGGTTAAGTGCTATCTGGGTTGCAGTATTGTATAAAATATTCTGGATGATAGATTCCTTTTGTAACTGCAAATGCCTTTAATTTAGAATTGGAGCTAGGTGCCCCTGAGAGGTGGCGGGGGGTGGGGGGGAGCACACAGCCCAGCCTTAACTGGCTCCTGATGCAGGATGCCAGCTGTCAAATACGGTGTCTTTTTTTTTTTGCAGTTTCTGGCCTGGGCTGGGTTTGAACCCGCCAGCACCCCACCCTTTTGAGCCACAAGCGCCTCCCAAATGTGGTGTCTTCAAATTGCAGAGGTGTTTTGTTTTTAAGAAATGGGTTCTCACTCTGTTTCCCAGGATGTAGTGCAGTGGTAGCATGAGAGCTCACTGTAGCTTCGAACCCCTGGGCTCAAGAGATTCTCCTGCCTCAGCTTCCTGAGTAGCTGAGCCTACAGGTGTGAGCCATCTTAAGCTGCAGCAAATTGTAGCGGTTTTTGATGTATTTTAGTTCTTTGCTTAGCGTCCCTAATTGGGGAGGTCAAGCTGAGGTCAGACCTTCTTAACATAGAACAGCCCTTCTCCTCCTCCCCAGTCCCCCACTATGGCCTGAGGGGCTGAGGAGCCCCATGCACACTCCCTGCTTCCCCACAGTGGGCACTAATGAGATGTAGGCACTGAGGCACGTAATCAAATCAGTTAGTTCTACCTGGCTCATCAAAGACCCTTTTTAAAGAGATACTTACATTTTTTCTTTTGTTTTTTGTTTTTTTTATTGAGACAGAGTCTCGTTTTATTGCCCTTGGTAGAGTGCTGTGGCATCACAGCTCACAGCAACCTCCAACTCCTGGGCTTAGGCGATCCTCTTGCCTCAGCCTCCCGAGTAGCTGGGACTACAGGCACCCGCCTCAACACCTGGCTATTTTTATGTTGCAGTTTGGCTGGGGCCGGATTTGAACCGCCACCCTCAGTATATGGGGCCGGTGCCCTACTCACTGAGCCACAGGTGCTGCCCTTTTATTTTCTTTTTTGAGATAAGGTCTCACATTGTCACTAGGCTAGAGTGCAGTGGTGTTGTCATAGCTCACAGCAACCTCAGACTCCTGGGCTCAAGCAATCATCCTGCTTCAGCCTCCCAAGTAGCTGGAATTACAGGTGCCCACCACTATGCCTACCTAATTTTTTTTATTTTTAGTAGAGACAGGTATCACTCTTCCTCAGGCTGGTCATTTAAATTATTTTTTAGTCATGAATGTGAAAACTACAATGATCACCTGTGTGTGGTGCTAAGGCCTCGAGGGGGCTGCAGTGTGCTCGCATCTGCTTTTCATCAGACCAAGTAGGGGTCAGCACAGTGAAGAGGGCAGACATGTGCAGACACACTTTGAGAGCCACACTGACTTAGGGGATCTTTTAAGTGCTTTAAAAAGCATTGGAGAATGAGTTTCGTTTTAATAAATGGGGCTTTAAAGGTCATTGGTTGTCACCCACGTCTTCCTGGCAGCACTGTCACCTAGCAAATTGGGGTAGAGACCAGCCTCTGCAGCCTGCAGGCCTCTCTGAGTATGAAACCATCATAAATCGTGTCACCAGTGCCTCACACCAGGCCCAGGTGTGACCCTGGGGGACAGCAGTCTGCAGCTGCTGGGTGGTATTGATAGGGGAGTCACAATCACCAGATTGACCCCCTACCATCTTGTGGTTTCTCCAGAGGATTTGGTCTGGGGTTTAGAGGCCTTCTCCATCCCTGTTGGCATCTCCCAAGAGCATCACAGTATGTGTTGCTTATGTGTTTTTCTTCTTTTCCTTCAGAATATTGACATCACAAACTTCAGCAGCAGCTGGAATGACGGGCTGGCCTTCTGCGCCCTCCTGCATACCTACCTGCCAGCCCACATTCCATATCAAGAACTGAACAGCCAAGATAAGGTAAGGTGGGCTCCGGGAGGGTGGGCTCTTGGCGTCTGCCTCGCCCCAGCTGCAGCTCATGCTGGGTTGCAGGTCACGCTGCAGCACAGCCACCATGCCCCAGCTGCATCTTAGGCGGGAGGAAAGCCAGGGTCAGCACCTGCCCTCGGAGGTCATGCCGCAGCACCCACCTCAGGTCTAGGGGTCCAGGCCTTGGCTGCAGTTCTGACCCACCTTGTGTGAGACATTTGACCTATGCAGAGTTTCCCACGTGACATCGTTCCTGTGGGAGTAGCCAGTCCTGCCAGTGTGCCATTTAGGATTGAGGGCTTCACCAGAAAGGGCTAAGGAGGGTTGTTCAGGGGAGGGGAAGTAGGCCGACTCTGTGGCCCCTCTGTACCATGAGTCTAAGAGCTGGGGATAAATCCCAGCCTGTGCACCTCTGTTTGAGGTATCCCATCCAGAGAGCTCTTTGGGCGTGGGGTCAGGAGACAGCCCCAAAGCCCCTGCCCCAGGCCTTTGCCCTGCAGACAGTCCTGGAGACCCGCTGCAGGAGCCCATTGGTGGTGGTTGCTAGGTTGGGGCATGGGTTTAGGAGGCCCAGGACAGGCCTTTATATATATATATAAAGCAAGTGAGGCTTTTCTGTAGTGAGAGGGCGTAAGTGTTAAGAGAGTGGACAGGACCTCTGAGGGCACCAGGTGGAGGTAGGTGTCATCCTCCCCAGGCAGCCTGTGGGGGCTGTGTGACCTTTCTCCTGTATTGTTCATATATACTGGAGACAAAGTTTTCTTTTACAGAGAAGGAACTTCACTCTGGCTTTCCAGGCGGCTGAAAGTGTTGGCATCAAATCCACACTGGTGAGCGCCCATCCCCTGAATCACTGGCAGGGCCCTTCTGGTCAGGAAGACCTTTGTCTCTTTTAAGCTGACACCTCGTGGACACTGGGTACCCTGGCTCTTGGTAATAGGAGACCACTGGTGGGCTGGGCCGGGGAGGGCCCTGTGCATCTAGGGTGCAGACACAGCATTTCACCCCCCTCCCTCCCTTGTGAGCACAGTCCGCGCCAACCCGCCATAGGACTGCGCCTTGGTCTCTTCCATGAAGGGCAGAAGACAGGTGTCACCGCTATGAATGTCACCATCAGGGGCACCTTCCAGCAGGGTGTCTGCCTTTAGTCAACCCAGAGGGAGAGGGCTGGGTGATTTGAGAGGCTGAAGAGTTTCCCACCTTCCTCACCAGGGCTGTGGAGCCCTGTGTGTTCTGGGCCTAGGCTCTTCTCAGGCCGCAGTGGGCCTGAAGCCACAGATAGGCTTCTGTGTGCACAGTCTGACTTTGTGGAAGGAAGTACTGCATCCAGATCCACAGCTGCGCGGCACACTTAGAAAGGCTTTTATTAAGTAAGCTGAGAACTGCAGCATCCTCTGCAGCCTTCCAGAGCCACCTCCCCAACCCTGGGTATCCACCACCCTAATCCAGGCTACCTGGATGCTCTGTACAGAAGGACTTACTCTCGTATTCTCACCGCAAGAGGGGTCAAGCCACAAGCATATCTACTAAATTCAGAGTTTGCTTTTCTAGGGCAGCCTCTTTTCAACTGTTCACCTTAGGGAAAAATAAGTTAAAAATTTTCCCCATTACTTAATATTTTACGTCACACGTCTAGAGTTCTTATATATATAAAGCAAGCAGTTCTGGGCGGTGCCTGTGGCTCAGTGAGTAGAGCGCTGGCCCCATATACCAAGGGTGGTGAGTTCAAACCTGGCCCCAGCCAAACTGCAACATAAAAATAGCCGAGCCTTGTGGTGGGCACCTGTAGTCCCAGCTACTCAGGAGGCTGAGGCAAGAGAATTGCCTAAGCCCAAGAGCTGGAGGTTACTGTGAGCTGTGATGCCATGGTACTCTACCAAGGGTGATAAAGTGAGACTCTGTCTCTAAAAAAAATAAAGCAAGCAGTTCCTCACCCTAAAAACTGTTTATGGTCCAGATTCTCTGTGCTGTGTCTCACCTGAGTGCTCAGCGGGTAACTGTGTTCCTTGGTCACTCTTTTTAAGGCCTCTGAGACACCAAGGCAGGGTGAGGGGGGTGGCCTATGGTTTCCTCATTTCCCTGCTATACTAATGCACAGTAACAGAGCAGCATCTTCCATGGTTTCAGACCGCTGCTCATGATGAAGGTCATCAGTGTTCTGGTTCTAGGGGCCCCAACATAGACCAGGGGAGGTCTCCCAGGTGGGAGCCTGGTGCTGAGAGGGAGGTTCCCCCAGACTAGCTGAAACTTTTCCAGCCCTAAAGAGCTGTGCAGAGAGCAGGGACGTATCCCTGCATTTACCTCTGGGGAAGGAGTAGGTGGCTTGGGGACCATGCTGACACCCAGGTAGGGGGCACCTCCCAGAGGCCCTTGGTGGAGGCAAAGGAGGCATCCTTGCCCTGGCCTTTGAAATATGTAACTGTGTTTAGATGAGAAATCCTTCAAGGCTCATCCATTCCCCCAGAGCCCATATCACTGCAGCCGTGAGCCAGCCAAGAGGTGACCTGCCATTCTGACTGAGCCTCTTCCTTCTGTGTCAGGACATTAATGAGATGGTGCGGACCGAACGGCCAGATTGGCAGAATGTGATGCTGTACGTGACGGCCATCTACAAGTACTTTGAAACCTGAGCATAGTGGGAGGAGCTGTCCTGATTGTGGGGGACCCTCTGCAGTTACCGAGCAACACCAACGCCATTAGCTATGCACCCCCGTAAAGCTTTCAGCGACTCTGGGCTGCCCTGCAGCATGTGAGCCTCCAGCCCGGGGCCTCTGCACTGGGGAGAACTCATCTATGTGACCTGAGGTTGGGGCTAGGGCTCCTCCCGTGAGACCTTCCACTCAGGCTTCGTGGGCTCAGCATGACACACAGGCCTCTGGCTGCTGGAGTTTTCTTTCTCAAGAGAACATTGAACATACCTGCTCTGGAGTGCAGATAAAGGGCTCATGCACAGCTGAACTTGGGAGAGGAGGCTAAATTATGTGGGAAGCTCACACAGGCTTGCTGAAAGCTCTAGCAACAGCACTGCTTGACTGCTGGCCTCATAGGTCCCATCACTGGGGGCCCAAGGAAGAAAGGTAATCCTAGCAGAGCTCTCTTCTTCTGAGAGCTCAGACTGGGCGCTGATTTCAAGGAGCACGGCACCGCAGAAGTGGGTCAGCTTCCCCTCCCATGTGACAGGGCTGTCCTGGCCAATGCCATTGAAGTCTTGTCAACTTGCACTAAGAGTATCAAGACCTTCTGGTGCGGGCGTCCTGGGCTCAGGTCCACTGTTGCTGAGTCCGCAGTGCTGGGCTGCTTTTGACAGGAAGTGGTTCCAGGGGCCTCTCTGGTTCTTTGTGGCCTGTTCTCCAGCCTAGAAGGGGTTTGCAGCCCCAGCTCTAGCTTTAGGTTTCTGGACAACAGAATTGGTCATAAGGAATTCTCCTAGTTAAAATTTTTGTTTTGTTATACACAGTTTGGGAAAAATAGCTGCTGTTCTGTTAGTACCAAAGTAAATTGTTTTAATAGGCATAGAAATACAAAATCTGGATGTGAGCATGGAATGAAGTAGGAAGTAGCAGGAGAAAAAAGTAAACAACTCTAGATATAGGTTAGTGTCACTTCCAAGTTGCTGAGACGTGATCCTCCTAGGCAAGAATTTAAGAAAGTGCCTTAATGCTCCTTGCTGGGGGAGCTGGCTGCCCTGCATGGCCAGGGCAGGATATCATCAGGGGCACTGCCCTCCCCAGGTTCTGGGTCTGCGCTGTTTGAACCAAAGCCTTACATAAAGGTGGTCTGCTGAGGTGACCCCAGGCTGGGACTTTCAGCCCTTTAAACAGGGAGTCTGTGTTGGTTTGAATGCTGTCAACACCTGTAATTTCCAGAACCCAGCTGTAAAGCACTACGTGGAATACTGCCATCAGCAGAAGAGGGTCACTGCCCTGTGGGCTGAATGGAAGCAGGGCTCCCAGGAGACCCACCCAGCGCCGGCATAGCTGAGGGGTCTGTGTTAAGCATGATGTACTCCACTAAGAAGTGATACGTCTACATGGCTAAGAAGAGAATGTGGTTATTACAGAAGCAAGCTGGGCTATGGGTGTGGCTGCTGGCACACACATCGGCCCCAGGTAGCTGCCACAGCCCTTCCCTCATGGTCACCTGGCAGCTGAGGCTGCCGTTCCTGGCTGGAGGCACTCCGGTGAAATGCCTGTTTTCAGCTAACGCAGGAGAGGATTGTGCTCTCCTGCTGCAGAGCGCCTGCAGACCCCGTAGACCAGCTTCCACGGTGTCTGGCCCCTGACTGAGTTCTGCAGTTGTCCTCACCACTGCGTTGACGCCAGCTGTGCTGTTGCCACGAGTGCCTGACTGCATGAGAGTCCTTTCCAGATGTCTCCCCACTCAGGTTTCCTAAATTCTTGCTCTCATTGCCTTCCAGGAGGCCTGTCCACCTGTCTGGACCCAGGGTGTCTGGTCATGTTTTTTATTTATTATGTCTGGGAGGAGGGGTTGTTTGTCTTGTGAATGAGACGACTGCCCTGGGTCTGCAGGTCACAACTTTGTCTCTTGCTGGCCTTGTGAGCCCAGCCCTCATGGCTCGTGCAGTGGAGTGAGAGCTCGCTGGAATCTTCTGGACGAAGGCCACCGCTGGTGGGCTTGTATCTGTGCAGTTGGCATTTCCTTTCTGGGGATCCCGTGGGTCAGTGACATCACGGCATCAGGACCCAGAGTCAGTGACAGTAACCGAGGGCTGTGCAGTCTGGGACCTTCCTTCAGCAGCTTCCCCCATGGAGAACTGCGTTCAGACCCACAGAGGATTCCAGAGACGTCGCTTTTTGTCTTTCCTAATAGGATCCTTCTAATAGTCAACGTTCGGGATGATTATAGATGGCTGAATGTGTTTAAAAGTGCTATTTGGAGGTGCTCTTGTTCCCGCGGCACCTGATGTGAAGCCTCCAGGAAGCCACGTTACCTCCTCTCCCTTCAAGCACAAGCTTTACTGCAAAAGGGCCAGTTAGTTTCTGTTTCTGTCAATCGCAGGCTTCTGCTGACTGATGATACTTTGTAATTTCGTTCTAGTAAACATTACTGAATGTATTAAAATGGTTGAAACACAAGATGCCTGGGCTTTTCCAACTTGCACCTCCTTCCTGCCTACGCTGCCCCAGACCCTGGCCATGGCATAGAGGGCACCACCCTGAACTGGGCCTCTGGTCGCTCCTGGACACAGCAGGGCCAAGGAATCCTCGTGTGGGAAGAGCCTGACCCCAGGGGGTGGCCCAGGTGAGCCCTGTGACAGGTTCTGTGACCCAGAGACAGTGTCAGCCCCTGGCATAGCCAAGACACATGCCTTCCTGAGGGAAGTTGCCCAGAGGAGTTTGTTGGTCATTAGAAATGTTGTATTTTCTTGGGAGTAGTTTTCAGGGTGTATAAAATTATTCTCCATAAAATTATGGAGAATCAAAAAAAATCAATAATATATTACCCAGGGGCAGCCAAGTAATCCTTTCTTCCTGTGCATCTTGTGTGCAGTGAGTAGGAATCCACAGAGCATGACCCAGGCAACACTGACTTGTCACTTGTGGGGCACTGCCCCTGCACAGAGATGTGAGCCCCAGACTCCCCAGGGTCAGGTCCAGCCCCGACAGCCTGCCTGGCCTCGAGTGACTGTGTCCCGTGAATGCTGGTCCCTCCAGCAATCTATGGCTGAGGGTTTGCCAGGACCATGTTTGGATCTAGCTCTTTGCACCGTCTGGTGCTCTGTGGCCCATGTGCAGTGGGCACTGACGGCACGGCCTCCACACAGCATAAGGAATGACCCTGCCCACCTGCACATCTGGGTCTCTCCAGGGCATGGTCAGGCCCTCTTGGCTGCTGACCGCCCTCCCACACTCCTCTTTCTGCCTGTTGTGCAGCTGCTTCAAGCTACCGTGAGGCTCCTGGCCCTTCTGTGGCCCAGCCAACTTGTGGCATGCTGCCCTGCAGGCCCACTGACTACTCCCTTAACTCTGCTCTCTATACTACTCAGGGGCAGCCCCTGGGGATGGTATCATTTCCACCTTGACTAATGGAAGGTTCCAGAGTCTCTTTGAGGGGCAGCTTTACCCAGCAGGCAGAGAAAGCTGAGGTTCCAGGGAGAGAAGGGAGTTTCAGAAAGAGTTGTCCATCTGCATCTGCGCCCTGCCCTGCCGCCTTGTGAGGCCCTGTCTTCACAAGCCTAGGGGTGACCTGGGTTCTATTTTGTTTTGTTCCTTATGTGAGGAACAGGGACAGACATAACCAGTCTCGGCACACTTGTAGCCACTGCGTCAGGTAGGTGAGGGTTGGATTCTTGGGTTGCTAGGATTTAGGACTCTGGATCTGGCCAGAGCTCTGACCCCCAACAGCTCTGGGCCTCACTGGGCTGCGGCTGGCACATTTGTAGGAGGCCAGACCCCACCTTACCAGGCCTGAGTGGCCTCCCTCAGACTGGGAGTGTGGTGGGTGGCAAGTAGGGGCCATTTGGAGAATAACTGGCACAGCCTGCCTCCCCACACCAGGCCCAGGTGCTCAAAGGTAGGGCTAGTCCTTGTCCCTGCTGCCTGGGTGTGTGGGCAGGGGGCTGGCAGAGGGCCTGTGGTCCTGGCGACTAGATCCTAAGTAAAGGGAGGCAAACTCTGAAGGGCTAGGCAGACCTTCAGTGGAAGCGTGTTTTTAAAATTTATATTTATATAAATATGCGTGTGTGTGTGTGTGTGTATATACAGATGTATCTAGTTTAGATAGTCTCTGTTGCCCTGGGTACAGTGCTGTGGCGTCATAGCTCACTGCAACCTCAAACTCCTGGGTTCAAATGATCCTCCTGCCTCAGCCTCCCAAGTACCTGGGACTACAGGTGCCTGGCTAGTTTTGAGTCTTGCTCTTGCTCACTGATCTCGGACTCCTGAGCTCAGGTAATCCACCCACCTTGACCTTCCAGATTGCTGGGATTACTGGGGTGAACCACTGCGCCTAGCCAATGAGAGGCACATGTGCATGGAAGGGACAGACTGGCCATCACAGGTGGCAGTGTACCTGAGGCTTCTGCCCAGATAAGCACAGAGAGGGAGTTGGGACACCCAGGTTCTCCCCCAGGTTGGCCACCAACACTTGGGATGTGCTGCGGCTATTCCCACCTCTGCAAAGTGGGGGCCTCCTGGACCTTCATGCCAGGAGCTGTCTCTGACCCAGGAATAAGGAGGCCTGGCAGGTACAGGGAGAGTGGGGAGGAGGCTGTGCTGGGTGACAAGTCCTGGTGGGAGGAGTGATAAAGGGCTGTCACTGCCCACCATACAGCAGGAGTCCTATCTGCCTTGACAGCCCAGGTCATCCCTCAGGCAGGGTTCCTAGCAGGTTGCTGTTTGTCTCAACACCCAGCAGCAGATGTGGGACAAGCAGCATTCCAGGGCTCAGTTGAGGGCCAAGAGCTGTCACTGTAGCAGCAGTGGCTGCAGGTGACTCAGGGACCACCTCCTCCAGCCTGATGCTGCCTCTGCAGGGTCTCCTTAGTGTGAGGAGGAACTAGAACCTGTGAGGTCCCTCCACCCCCACTGGAGAACTTGGGGAGCACCTAGGCGTGGCCTGGCTGTTTCCCAGGGACCCCTCCTAGCAGTCAGCTGTTGGGACCTAGCTGGTGTGTCCTCCCTGATGTGGCTCAGCTGGCCCCAGAGCAAACAATGAGGGCCAGAGGCCGCCCAGGTGCATCCTGGGCAGGAACAAAGGGCCAGCGGGGGTGGGCAGCCTGAGAAAGGAATTCAGGGCCCAGCTGGCCGTGGCCTGGCCTGAGGAGTCTGGGCCTGGATGGAAGGGCGGGTGCTCAAAACTCTTCCAGGGTCTGCCTGGTGCTGGGCAGGGAAACCAAGGCTTAGTGTTAGAAACTGAGGCTGGTCAGGGACCCCCTGTGCCTCCCAAGAGGCAGTGGCCTCTGTCAGAACAGGCCTGTGCACCTCACGCTCATGCATCCTCAGGCTCCTGAACAGGCACTGCCCTCAGCCCCAGGCCGGGCACCTGAGATCTGTCATGGTTGGGGAAGGCATGGGACTGGCTGGGATCAGCAGGGCCAAGGGCTGAGGACATGGGGCTACTCCTGGAGCAGGCAGCTGGTCAAGAGCTGTCCACATGCCCATTCCCCTGGTCACTAGGCTGGAGGGCCCTGGCCTGTGCTCAGTCTCCGGACAGTAGCCTCACTGGAGATCTGGGTCAGGGCACCTGACAGGTGGCGCTCCCTCTGCTCTGATGGGCTGGCAGGGGGCCTTCTGTCAGTGAGGAGTAGGGACCTGGCCTGGGTGCTGAGCGATGGGGGAACTGCCCAGTGAACCAAGAGGGGCTTGGTGGTGGGACCCCCAGGACCAGCTCTGGAGCAAGCCTGGTGTGCACACGGCAGACCATATGTTGGGAGAACGGCAGAGGGAAGAATCAACACATGGAGTCATGGAGATAGAGGGTAAAGGGGACCCCAGCATTGTCTGCGTGCTGCTTTCTGTCTTGCGAGTGCCTATTGCCCCTTCAGGGCAACTCTCAAGACAGGTGCTCCCTGCATGTCTGTCGAGTGAGGACTCAGAGGAATAGGGGTCCAACAGGGATAGGCAGGAGGCCTTGGTCCCAGGAGGGAGGGTGGGGTGCCGAGGACCTAGGGTGGCTCCTTAGCTGTCCCTCACAGCTGGCTCTAGCTTAGCTCCAGGAGATGGCAGTGCAGAAACAGGACAGTCTCATTTTAGAGGTAAGGAACTGGGTCCCTTAAAGGCCTTTGGGAAAGCCATAGCACTAGGGCAGTCCAGTCTCTGGCCGCATGGGCAGTATCCCCACCTGGTAGGAGGAGCTCCCTCCCTAAGGACACCAGGGGCCATAGGAGAAAGAGGCAGGCAGCTCCCTTGAACAGAGGTTCCACCAGGGCCTCCCTGGGAGCAGGACAGGCTACAGGGCTGGGGCTTTGGGAGCTCTGAGGTTGGAAAGGCATCTGGGATAGGGTGGCAGGATCGACAGCATCCCCAGGGTCTTATGTGGGCCTTAGCCCTCACTTTTGCTATGGGAGTCAGGCTAACTAAGTGAAACAGGAGCCCAGGCTTTGGCTCCAGGAATGAACCGGGGAGGCTGCCAGACAATCAAGGCCAGGTTTAGGCAAGTGCTGGTCACTGCCACAGGGCCTGGGCTCCTCCCAACATGCTGGCCAGGTGCTTGTGCATCCCACCCCTCCCTGTGGAGGGCGGTGGCAGCTGTGGGAGAGGTCATGCCCCATCCTGACCTCAGCCTTAGGGTCCAGCCTGGAACTGGGCAAGCCCATCCACTCTGGGTCTCTAGCCTTAACCCCACCAGTCCCAGGAGATTCTAAAATGCAAGGTTTCCAGCATGCCCTTAGCCACCAACACCCATCCCAGGCTGGTTATCCTGCTAGGAATAGAATAGGGGTTAGTCTACATCCATCCCTTTGCATAGCTGGGCTGGGGTTGGATATGAGCTGGTTACCAATTAGAAGCCTCCAAAAGGTTGGGAACAAAAGGGAATTCCCAGCCCCAGAATTTGATTCCCAGTTAGGCAATGGTGCAGACAAAACTCCCTACCTCTTTATTAGAAATGGGGGAGGGAGGACCAGGGCCACACAGGGCACAGGGCCCCTTGCTGGGGTAGGAGAGGCAGAAGGGACATTGAAAATTGAAACCACCAGGCGGCGCCTGTGGCTCAGTGAGTAGGGCACTGGCCCCATATACCCAGGGTGTTGGAACCCGGCCCCTGCCAAACTGCAACAAAAAAATAGCTAGGTGCTGTGGCCGGTGCCGGTAGTCCCAGCTACTTGGGAGGCTGAGGCAAGAGAATCACCTAAGCCCAACAGCTCGAGGCTGCTGTAAGCTGTGATGCTACAGCACTCTACGGAGGGCGACAGAGTGAGACTGTCTCCAAAAAAAAAAATTGGAACCACCTTCCAGGAGGCATCCTTTGAGTTTAGATGCCAGCTGGCCTGGGCAAGGCTCAGGAGAAGGGGTGGAGTAGAGGTAGGGCCTTGAACTTGTAGTAAGGGGACTGGAGTTTATCTCTCAGAAATTGGGGGACCATGAAAAGACTGGAGGAGGAGACGGCACTGGACACCTTTCGCGGCATAGCTGGACCTTGTGAAGGGTTGACACAGGGGGGACCATCCAGCCCAGCGGTGATTAAAAAAACAAAACAAAAAACGCCCTGGGCGGCCCTGGGGACTTCATGGAAGAGGAGTTAGGGGTGGGGCCCCAGGGCTTCAACAGAGGGACTCCCGCCCGAGACGCAGGGAAAGGGAGGGGATGTGGCGCTGGAGGCGGCGGCCCGGACGGACGCGAGCCCGGGGCTGCCGCGCCACGGGGCACTGGCCCGTCGTGGCCTCGCCTCCCCGGAACATCGAGGGGGCCCACGGACGGCGCCTCCGATCCCCGCCGGCTCTGCGGCCTCGGTTTCCCCGCGCGGCGGGGCGGGGCGCGGGCCGGCGGGGCCGGAAGCCGCCTGCAGGGGGCGCCCTGAGCGGCGCGGCCGGAGCCGGATCCCGAGCCCGAGCCCGAGCCGACGCCGAGACAGCGGGAGCCGGCGCACGAGCTGCAGGTCAGCCGGGGGTCGGTCCGGGGTCGCGGGGGTCCGGGGCGGGCGGCCAGGCGGCGTGGGGCTGTCCGAGGCTCCGGACCGGGAGGGCGGGGGAGGCTCGGGGCCCTCCCCTCAGGGAACCCCGCCGCCCGAGAGCGAGTTCGCCGGCGTCTGGGTCCGAACCCTGCCCCGTGGCGGCCACTGGCACGGACTGCGCAGGGGCGGCTTGGGCGCAGTCACGACCCCAGCCCGGCCGGGGGCGGTGTGCGGACCCCCAAGCGCCCCGACCGGTCCGGAAGGTGCGCGGGGAGGGGAGGGCGCGGGCGGAGAGCGCCGCCGTCCGTCCAGGGGCCGTGGGCCACCCAGAGTGCCTGGATGAGCCCCCGGGCTCGCCTCGACTAGGGCTGGGCTGGGGGCGCAGCGGCGCGGCCGGAGGGAGGGCAGATCGGACTCAGGGACGAGAAAGGACTTCTCGGTGGGGGAGGACGCCGGGGCGGGGACCGGTGCCGCCGAGGGAGGGCACGGCGGGAGTGCCCAGGAAAGGCGAGTCTGGAACTCGGGCCGATCGCGCCGGCGCGTCCAGTGGACGGCGGTGGCGGGAATTGGGCTTCAGGAGACCCAGGAGAGGCCGGGGACGGGCGCGGGTGGGTGCGCGCGCTAGGACGGTCCTGGCCGTCTGCCTGGCTGCCCCAAGCGGAGGTGGGAATGGCGGGAATGGTGACGGCTCTCGAGGGATTTGGCGCAGGACTGCCCGAGAGCTCGAGGAGGGCCGCTGGCAGCGGAGCGGAGCGTTCTGGGTATTTCGATTTCAGTTTCCCTGGACGATGGGAAGGAGAGACCGAGGGCTCCACCTGGGCTAGAGAGCTGGAACCCTGCGGGGAGGAGCAGATGTTCTCTCGATCCTCGGAGAGGGTGCGTGTCACCTCTGGCCAGCTCCCCTTCCCCATTCCAGGCAGCGCCCCTTTCCTACAGGCTGCCACCCGCAGGGCTGGGGACTGGGGCTCAGGCCTGCCTCTGCTGTCCAGCTCCCCGGACTTGCAGACTCTACACCCTCCTGGTGACTCTTCATGCCACCTCTGGGCCCAGCCAGGCCTGCCCCTGATGTGCTGGCCCTTAGGACCGCGGCGGAGCGCTCTGTGGAGCCCAGCAGCCCGGGGTGCGGCATCAGGGGCAACCTTGTTGGTCCTGCTGTGGCTGCTCCCGGAGGCCTTGTGTAGGGCTGGGAAGTCTGTGCCCTGTGGACAGCCCCACCTTTCGTCCCAGCAGATCCTTCGCAGGGACGCTTCACAGGCCAGTCCGCTGGGTATGGTGTCAACACCTCATTGTTCTGCTCTTGCCTCTTGGGCTCTACCAGGGCCTACTATTTCTCAGCTGAATCTCAGCCATTGCCCCTCCATCTGTGTCCCCTCAGTGACCACATTCTGGACTGAGCTGGCTTCCCTGTTCACGATCTCAAGGAGGCCAGGCTGCTCAGAGGTGGGAGGCAGGCTTTGTCTCTGGGGGCTTGTCTGTTGCTTCTCTCTGTAGTGGCTGTGAAGTCCAGGTTCCTGAATGTGCCCTAGGGCCTGCACTCCAGCGTCCACAGCCTAAAAAGGCAATAGCCGGCCAGCCTCAAGGGAAGCCCAATAGATGGTGATTTTAAGGGTCTACCTGGGTTCAGGGTTCCCATCCAACCTTTTAGATCACTGGCTTGGCAAATTGCTTCTCTCAGGAATCCATTGTCTCGTGTGTAGACATGGGTGCTAATCCCATGATGTCTAATGTGGAAAAGGAAGGAGAGATAGGCATTTTCTTAGGGGGTGGGGAAGGGCAGACTTGAGTCAGGTTGGGGTCTGTGTGGAACTCGGGATCCCTGGAGGAAGGTGTTAGCTTCAAGGGTCAGGGGACACCACCAGGGATTGCTGTTGGCAGAGGGATATGTGAACTGGAGTTGGCTTGGAAGCAAGCCTGTGGCTTCAGGGCATCATGCCTTACAAAGTCTAGGGCCTGTGGGTGCCTGGGCAGCACCTGTGTGAGACCACAGACCCTGGTGGCCCTCAGCAGTGACCTGGAACCCCACAGCAGGGATGCTGCATACCCATAACCTGCCTAGTGCCTAAGCTCCTAACCCAGAATGAGCTGGAATCCTCATCCCAACTGCCTTTGTGGGGTCTGTCTGGTCTGGAGTGACTCAAATCGGGCTCTGAGAGCTGTGCACAGGCAAGTGGGGGACGTTCACCAGAGGCATGAAGGTGGGAAGGGTTTGGGGGGTGTGCAGTGGGCATGCTGAAACAGTCGGTCGTGAAGTTAGCAAAAGGGAGAATCCCAGCTCCCAGGAGAGAGGTCTGGCCCGGAGAAGTGCTGGGGCTAGGGATTTGGTCAGAGGGGAGTGGTCTGGAGGCTGGAGGGAGCAGAGGGGCTGAAGTGCCTAAGGGTGGGTCCCCAATGGGAAAAGGGAAAGGAACTGGGATGCAGAGAGGAGCCCCGAGGGACTGCTCCCCTCCTCCGTAGGGCCGAGTAGTGGGAAGGGGCAGTTTGTGGGAGAGAAGAAGTCCCCCAGCCCCTGCAGCTGGCTACCCTGGGATCCTGCCAGAGACTAAGGAGGGTCTAGACCAGTGGTTCTCAACCTTCCTGATGCTGGGACTCTTTAATACAGTTCGTCATGTTGTGGTGACCTTCAACCATAAAATTATTTTCGTTGCTACTTCATAACTGTAATTTGGCTACTGTTACGAATCTAAATATCTGATATGCAGGATGGTCTTAGGCAACTCCTATGAAAGGATCATTCGACCCTCAAAGGGGTTGCAACCCACAGGTTGAGAATCACTGGTCTACACAGAGTAGGGAAAGCAGCTGGCCCTTAGGCCAGCACACAGGAAGGGGCGGGAAACCCAGGACTGCCTCAAGCCTTCTCTGACAGTCCTGTTTTAATTGCTGGGATCTCTCCCTACCTCTTCCCTTCATCTTCTGTCCTCCACGTCCAGGACATACGACCCTTCCTATGAGAAGCCTTTTAGTTCCTTCAGAACTCACACCCCTGGCTTCCCCTCTGCAGATGTTCTGCCCAGGTCCCTGGCAGTTGCTGTCATCTGGAAGAGAGGCCACCTGAGCTGGCCAAGTGGACTCAGTGTCTGCCTTGGTGCCTTCTCTGCTGTCTGGGCTGCAGGTCTCTGCCCAGCAGCCCCCAGGTCAGCCATTTGTTGCTGGTGATTCACATCTGACCCTTCTGGCCTCTGTAGACCCTGAGCCAGCTAAGTGGGGGAGGTGGCTGCTTAGTGTGGACAGCACAGTGACTAGGCTGGGCCAGTGTACCCCACGCCCAGGGTGGCCCAGATCTCCCTCCTTTAACCCCCAGGGATGCACTATCATACTTGTGGCCCAGAGACCCCAGCTGTGGGTCCGTCGCACCCTCAGTACAGCTGCCCCCAGGGATACCCTGGGCCCTGTACCTAACACCATACCCAAAAGCCCCCTGTGAGGACCCCACCCCAGACCCTGTTTGGGGGGGCATCCAGAAACCTCCCCATGTGCCCTCTTCTGGTGGCATAGAACCTGTTATCCACCATCTGGGGGAGGTACGGATTCTGAGCCTTTCACATGATGTTGATGTCCTGTGACCTCAGCACAGCGTGCAGAGGGCAAGCCTCTTGCTCAGCTCCCAGGGAGCGTGTGACAGAGCAGGTGGGGCCCTCACCCCTGTGTGAGGTACACTCCTTGGAGGGGGTTGTCAGATGAAGCCACCAAGGGGGTCTGTGGCCTCTGTGGCATCTGTCCTGGACTCATGGGTCTGGCGGGGCCCATCCTAGCCCCCGTGGAGGTCAGGGAGCTGGGGCAGGCTGCACAGGGCAGGGGCAAAGGGAGGCAGCCCCCAGGCTGGCAGTGTGGGATCTGTGAGGTTGCTGAGTGTCTCCGCCTCCAGCTGCAAGGAGCTGGTTCCTGCCCACATCCTGCCCCAGGGGCAGAGAGTGGCAGCTGCACACCCAGGCAGTGGGGGCAGGGTATCCTGGGGCATTGGGCCCAGCCTGCACCCAGCGCCTGAAGTGAGGGGGTCGCTGTGCAGCCTTGGAGCAGGGAGGGACGAGAGCAGACACGTGTTTGTGGCTCACCTCCAGGCAGCACCAGAGGCACCTGCTGCTGATGGGTTTGGGAGGAGCTCAGTGGGTCCTGGGGCCCTGGTGCTCTGGGAGGCTTGCGAGCCACCCTAGACACCAATCCCAGCAGAGCCAGCTGAGAGCCTGCGTTTGGGAGAGGAGTGCCTGCCGTCCAGCTGCTGCCGCCCGCTCCTGCTGAGACACAGGCTGGTGCGTCCTGATCTACCTTCTGTACCTCTCCACGGCTTCTCTGCACACATTGTCTCTTTGTGAGGTTTCTGCGGAAATTCCTCGGTGCTGTCTTCAATCCCTGTCTCTTCAGCTGTGTGCATGTCTGAGGCCTGTCACATCCCTCCTGTTCTTCAGTCTGTGTTGTTCATTTCCAGGATCTTATATTATTTCCTGTTGACATCCACCTGTTCTTGTTTCATTTCTATCACTTGGTTCCTAAGTTCTCTTTCCTTTTTATAAATGCTGTTCTTTTCTGTATCTCTTTGAAGATGCTAAATGTCTTTTAAAATCATAATTAGATTGCTCTATTACTTTCCTTTCTTCAGGGATTAATTCATCTCCATATTTTTTATGCCATTGCTTATCTTTCTTAGTCTTAATTTTCCTCTCGTGCTTTAAAACTGTGAGTTATAGCTCATCTTAAGTATGAGCTGAGGTCCTAGAGATAGGAGTGACATGTAGGCACCTGAAGCCCAGGGCCAGCAGCCACACTCAGGAGTTCCCTGAGCTTTTTCTTCCTTGGAGAACTCCCTGCCATAGAATCAGGGCCCAAACAGGGTGAAGCGCAGCAGTGGGAGAACAGAGCTCCTGGGGGTCCCACAGTTGGGCTGCTGCCTAGCTTTGGTGTAGGTGTTGAGTAAGCATTTTCTATTAAAAAGTAGCAGGATTTTGGCCAGGCACAGTGGCTCACACCTGTAATCCTGGCATGCTGGGAAGCTGAGATGGGATGAGTGCTTAAGGTCAGGAGTTGGGGATGAGCCTGAGCAAGAGTGAGACTCTGTCTTTACAAAAGATACAGAAATTAGCCAGGCATAATGGCATATGCCTATAGTCCCAGCTACTTGGGAGTAGTTTGAGCCCAGGAATTTGAAGCCATAGTGAGCTCTGATGATGCCACGGTGTTCTAGCTTGGTGACAGAGCAAGACTCTACCTAAAAAAAGAAAGAAAAAGAAAAAAAGAGAAAGAGAAAGTAGTAGGAGAATTCGAAGGCTGGGATCCTGAAGCCCAGGAATGGGACCAGCACGGCTGCTGTGGGTCTGAGTCCCTGCGCTGTGCCCGGGAGCAGATATGCAGGGCACTGCTTGGGAGCCAGAGGATACCTCTGTCCAGCAGCTTCTGGGGGGTCCTAGCCGCCATCTGGGCATGTGTACACAGAGCGTTGCTCAACTGACGGACAAGGACCCAGAAGTAGACCAGGAGATGTGTGGGTTTTGATTAAATGGAGTTTTAATTAAAGTGGCTGGGTTGGAGTTGGGGTGAGGAGGAAGGCAGGAAGAAGTGGCAGCTTTGAGTCTGACTGCTAGGAATCCTGCATGGTGGTTCTTCTAGGCTTATCATGCATGTTCCATGGCACATGTCTCCAGTTTTTATGGAACAGCACCTGCCCTACGCCCTGGCCCCAACAAGGGACAATCACAGGGAAATATTACACGATTAATACTTAATTTCCCCTTGCAGTTAGCAACAGATGACTCAAGGATTAATTAGATACATGGAGCCAAAAGAGAGGGATAGGAAATTGCCAGATCCCGGCCCCACCCCACCCCCTCCTGGGCCTCTGACCTTCCCGTCCCGAGAGACTTCTGAAGGGAGGGAAGCTTCGAGGGGCCAGAAGGCCCTGGAACCTTCCTGCTGTGTGCTTTTTGTGGGCATAAGCCCAGGCCTGTGCCCCGCTTCAGTGCTCTTGGTCAGGCTGAAAACAGTCTCTTCACTTCTTTGGGCCGTACCGTCTTCATCTGTCAAGGGGGTTCATGAGGCCCCCAACATCACAGATGATCATCATTTCCTAAGCTCCTAAGCAGGTGGTACAAGCTATTTAAGAGGGTCTGGCGCGGTGTCCTGGCACCCAGGCAGGTAGCCTCTCAGAGTGCCTAGGGTTTGGTGGCTTGGCATGGCCGGCACCAGTGGCCAGCCTACTTTGTACGTTTCTCCCCAGTTCTACTCAGCGACACATTAGTAGCTTGAACTTGACTACAGTGGGATCATTTATGCCATAGAAATTAAACACAAGCTACCAGTCAGGGTTCCCCAGCCCCTGGGCCAATATGCCAGCCTACACCTGGGTAGCCCATCCCCCAGTCTCTCCAGTGGTAGGCGCTCCCGGCCTCCTCTGCCTGCTCCAAGAGCATCTCCGGCTTGACTGACCTGCTTTGCTTGGGGCTGGGGGTGGGAGTAGAGGACAGCTATGAGTGGGTTCTGGTTTGGTAGGTTCCCCAGTTGCCTCTGGGACTGGCAGTGGCTAGAAGAGCCTGCAGGAATGCTGAAGGAAGGGACAGAGAGGGAGCAGGACATGCAGGGAGGTTGCCTGTGTGGACCCTGCCAATGGGAGTCTTGTGTGTTCTTAGCCCTGCACAAGGCTGGCCTGGGCAGGAAGAAGGTCTTCTGTTCTTAGTGAGACAGTGATCAGCAGGACAGAAGGTGGCTTCAGTGTAGGCGGGAATCGGTCTCTAGTGCTGTTCAGCATGGGGACCCACTGCACAGAAGGTGGTAGGGAGACCCTAAGAACTGGGGGTACAAAGGTACCCACAGCTGACTGGAGTCTTTCCGAATGGAGGCCTGGCTCAGGCCCCTTGCAGGCTTCTTCAGAGCCAGGCATCCTGGCCGATGTCGTCAGTCCAGACCCCATGGCTACCTCACCTTAGCAGAAATGTGGCATGTCCTACCTTGTCTGCCCCCGGCAGGACCCTGGAATCTGGAGGATGGTCTGGGGCAGCATTGGCCTTCCAGCCTGGGCTGGTCAGACTAGCAGGAAGGGGGTCCTGGCATCCTTCAGCACAACTTCCCCTAGAGGGGACCCAGAGGATGTCAGCTGGTTGTCATCTTCTCCCCTTGAGGGCTTACTGAGCCTGACTAGATGGTGGGCTGCTTCTGTTGCTGTGGGTGCTAGTCTGGGAGGCCACCCGGGGTGACAGGACAGCACCCAGTAGGAGGCAGGCCAGGGCTAATCCTGGCTCCCCCAGTACCTATTAAATGGGGGCCTGTTGGGAGGGTCCCTGGCAAATGCTTGCTCTGGGCTACAGGCCAGGAACACTAAGGGACAATCATGTGCTTTCTGTGGGGCTTTGCTTTCTTGGTCTGGCCTGTGTCTGCTGGGGGCACATGTGTGAACGGCTAGCCAGTGAGTGCTCCTTGCAAAGCAGGGGCTTGGTGGTATTCAGCCCCCTCCGGCCACCACAGGCTGCTCACACCCGTCTGTTTCAGTGGGGGCTCTGGCCTCCTCTTCTCTCCTCTCTCCTCCTGTTCTCTGGCCTGTGTCAGATGCTTCATTCTGAGCCTCCTATTGGGGCAAAAGGACATACTGAACACAGGAAAACCCTCCGGTGTGGGTACCCCCTGTGCCTGACCATCTCCAGCCACCTGAGGCACTGACTGTAATCGAGTTAGAAGAAATTTGGGGTTCATCTATCTTAGCCCTGTCACTTCCTGATAAATTGGGGGGTGGGGCTGGCCCTTGAGCAGGGTTAGGGACCAGGAGTGACCTTCTTCCAGATCTGCTGGTCCTGCTCAATCTCTCACGTTCTGGAGGAGAGGAAGAGGGATGTGGGTGCCTGCGCCCATGTGGAAGAGGCTCGGACTCTTGTGCCCAGGAAGGCGATGGCTACTGTCTGTGCACCCTGGGCTTCAAGAGGGTTCAGGACTGGAAGGAGTGGATCAGGGAGCCTCTTAGGTCTCAGGGGCAGAGGCAATTTAGCGAGCAGAGGCTTGTGTGGACTGAAACCGTTTCATAAGCTCCAAGGGGAACAATTGAGAGTTTGGGCTGGACTCAGGCCTGCTGGGAGACTGGCTTCTCCTTCTGAGGGTGTCAGTAATTCCTTGTTTCTATGACATGTTTTCTGACTCTGGGCAAGCCATTTCAAATCTGTTTATTTGCTTCTCATAGAATCATAGATAAGAGCTGAAATGGCCCCTAGAGGTCACTGGGGGTCCAGACACTTTCCTGAGGAAACTGAGGCCCAGAAAGGAAAACCATTCTTGCTTGTAGTCCCCCAGCGAATCCTGGGGTACCCTTCTGGCTTAGCACCCGCTTTCTGCCTGACAGCAACCTTGAGTCAGTCATTCCTGTGTCTGCCAGGCAGAGGAGCAGGTGGGTGAAGGGCAGGGAGCAGGGCAGCTCCCTCAGAGCAGGAGGGGGGAGGAGGCTCATAGGCAGCTGCTGTGCCGGCCCCGCCCCGATGTGCAGCTGGCTGTCACGGGCACCTGGAGGCAGGAGCTCAGAAGTAGCATGAGAGAACTTACCCTCTGCTGGCAGTGGGATGCAGGAACAAGCCTGGGCCCCTGAAGGCTTGAGCTCCAGTCTCTGGCCTGCCTCATGACTAGGTAGTTCTTGGGTGGACTCTGGTAGTTGCCAGGAGAGCTCGCTGGGGGTGGAACAGGCTGGGGGCTAAGAAGCTGGTCAGTGAGAGATGGGGGATGGGACTGGGAGAGCCTGAGAGGTGGGGGGCTTTTCCAGGAGAGGAGGCGGGTCATGGAGCTACAGGGAATGCAGGACCCAGGAGACTGCCCAAGGCTGCACAGGAGGCTTGAGAGGCTGAGTGAGAGGAGCCACCGTGAGTGCCTAAGAAGAGTCTCTGCTCCCCTAGGGAACAGTCAAGGACTCTGAGTCCAGGGTAGGAGGGGCTGGGACCAACATTCAGAGTAGGGGAATGTAGGGAGCCCTAGACAGCTCTGAGGGTAAGCCACTCAGGGCGGGGGCCTGGCCATTCTGTGCCCAGTCTCTCCTATACCCATCCTGCAGTGCCTGGGAGAAGGGGCTACCTGCTTGGGAAAGATTTGTGTAAGAGTCTTGGCAGGAATCCCGCTGGACCAGGGGAAGCAGCTTAACCCTGGCCCTTCTCTACAATAGGACTATCCTGCCTCCTGGCTGTACCACAGCAGACAGGCCAGGAAGGGGGTGGGCGTCATCTTCAGGCTGACACCCGGACTGTAGTGGGGTAGGATCTGAGGCAACAGAATCCTCGAGGGACTGGGTAGGCGTGGGGGGTGAGGAGTGGGGAGACTTTTGCTGGGCCCGGCCTCTGCAGGTGGTTCAGCTTCTCACCAGGCTCTCCCTTTGCAGGAGCCTCGGGGACCCTGAAGCTGGCTGAGCCATGGCGCTGCCGCTGAAGCCCCCGGAAAGGGCTTCAATCTGGGAGATTCAGAGTCATCTGTAAAAACGCCCTCGGAGAGCCCCCTGGCAGAAAAGGGCTTGGGGACCTGGGCCAGGCAGGCAGGTGGCTGGGCTGCAGCGATGGACCGTGAGCTGGCCCAGCCCGTGTCCTTGCCAAGCCTGCCAGTCTCTGGCCATGTCCGCCATGGGCTCCTCAGTGTACATCACAGTGGAGCTGGCCATTGCTGTCCTGGCCATCCTGGGCAACGTGCTGGTGTGCTGGGCTGTGTGGCTCAACAGCAACCTGCAGAACGTCACCAACTATTTCGTGGTGTCACTGGCGGTGGCCGACATCGCAGTGGGCGTGCTGGCCATTCCTTTCTCCATCACCATCAGCACCGGGTTCTGCGCGGCCTGCCACGGCTGCCTCTTCATCGCCTGCTTTGTCCTGGTCCTCACGCAGAGCTCCATCTTCAGCCTCCTGGCCATCGCCATTGACCGCTACATTGCCATCCGCATCCCCCTGCGGTGAGTGGGGCCGGGGCTTAGGTCTGTGTGTAGGGCCAGGGCGAGCCCAGGGTCAGGGCCTGGTCTGAGGTCTCAGCATGGCAAGCTCAGCTCAGAGCCTTAGGGTTCAGCAGGGGCTACTCAGGGCTGGCACACACCAGTGGTCATGCTGATCTGATGGATCTCACAGGCAGAGGGCCCTGCCCCACCCCGGGCTCCTGTGGCCAGTCATGTTCTGGCTGCTAACAAATGAATGTGGCAGAGGCCTGGCTTCAGGCCGAGGGGGCAGTGCTGGGTGCAGTGACCCCACCCACTGCAAGCCTGTGCATCTGGTCTTCACACACAAGAGCAAAACTCTCTGTGTGATGCTAGGGTGGGTGGGGAACCGTGAGAAACCACAGGACCTCAGCGCAGAAACCCGCCCACTGCCCGCCTTCCCTCAGCTCCTTGGGGCGGGCCTCACAGTGCACATTAGGAAAATGACCCACAGAGAGGAAGTGCCTTGGCCAAATGCCACAGTGAGTCACTTGGACCTATATGCAAATTCTGTTGCTCCTCAGGTCATCAAGGACTCGTGGTCTTGGAGGCAGGCTGTGTGCACAGGGGCTGGCTGTCGGAGGGGGTTTTTATGGTGAATCTTTTGTGAAGTGACTTCAGCCAAGCATTGTGTAAATGAAGATTTTCCCAGAGGCTGAGTTTACTTGGCGTGGCCTCCACCTACCCAGGCCATAGATGAGACTGAAAGTACATCCCTCCCTTGGGAAGCTGGAGGTCTCCTGCCTACCTCCTCCCCCTCTCTCACCAAGCTGGGTTCCACGGTGGTTGCAGGCCCCGAGGCCCTGGACAAGGCAGCAGGTGGCACTTCTCAAGGATCAGGGTATACTGTCCCTGTGGTGGGTTCTCCCAAGCAGGTGGCATGCCCACCCACAGGGGAAGCCCCAGCAGAGAGGAGGACCAGGTTTAATGAGCAAATGGAAACTTAGAGCATCTACCCAAGGAGGCCCTCAGAGGTCGTTTCCTCTCATCTTCTGGATGGAAAAGTGAGGCCGGCAGTCTCAGGGCCACACAGTAACTTGGTAGCAGAGTTGGGACTAGGCCTGGGAAGGAATGTGGCCTGCCACCCAGTTGCTGGGAAGCGGTCAGGGGTGGCAGGCCTCCCAGAACCTGTAGCAAATAGCCATTCCCATCACCTGGGCTCTAAGGGGAAGCAGGCACCCACACTGAGCTACTGACAGAAAGGGAAGGAGCTGGGGCTTCATGCTGCCCTGCATCCCAGGAGTGCCTAGAACCTTTGTCAAAGGAGAAGGGGACCCTGGGCAGCCCTAACAGGGGGCTGAATTAGAGGTTGTCTAACTCCAGTCTGTCGGGATAGCCTGGCTCCCCAGGCCACCATCCCTCTTGCTCTAGGGCAGTGGTTCTCAACCTGTGGGTCGTGACCCCTTTCGACTATATTAAAGGTTCGCGGCATTAGGAAGGTTGAGAACCACTGCTCTAGGGGGAAGAGCAGAGTCCAGGTATATCAGTGACAGCTCAGAGCACAGAGGTTCAGGCAGGGGTCTGTGTGTAGGTCTCTGGGGGGCTGGAGAACAGAGGCCTGGAGTCTACCTTGGGGCCCAGGTAGAGCCCAGACACTGGTGGGAGCAGGTGGGAACCCCCTGTAGGGAAGCAGAGGCCTAGCTTTCACTTTTTTCTCTGATTCAAAGGGCAACAGCATTCTAGGGAGGATTCAGAGCTCCTCTTCTCGATTAAAACGACCTCCTTTTTATTCCTCTGTCTTCACCTTTCCCTCTCAGTTTTCTGAGAGCCGAGAATCCCTGACACAGGGTGGGGTGTGCTGTGTGGTTGTGGAGGTCAGCTGCCCCTCTCTGGGCCTGTCTCCTCATCTCTCTGTCCTTCTGACCTCACAAAGGTGTGTCATGAGGGCCCAGGGAGTGGATGGGAATTACGAGGACCCCGAGGAGGTTGGTGGGCAGATGGAGTGGGGGTTCAGACCTTTCTGGAGCTGTGGGAGGTTTGCAGCCATGGACCTGCCCCCACCCTCCACGCCTGTCTGCATCCGGATTTCCACAACCTTTGGGTGCTGGGCCTTGGGGGATGTGAGCTGTGCTTGGTGAGACTTGGGAAGGCTCAGGATAGTCTCTTCACGGGGGGCGATGGGGAGGATGACTGTGATGCTCCCCCTCCCTGGTGGGCAGAGCACTTCACAGCTGCCAGAGGATGTTAGTACAGCGCCTCCTTTGATCTCAGGGCCCTGGGCCAGCACTGCGGCCAGGGCGGTGTCATGACCCTTCTGTTACTCATGGGGAAGCCAGAGCTGGGGAAGGACACACAAGCATCTCCTTACGTGGTGGATTCTGGAGCTCTTCACGCTGTTCCTTGCCCTCTGGTCCCTTCTTTTTCCTATTCTTTGAGGCTTCTGGGCCATGGGGCATATGGAGTATCCATGTGGGGGCTCCTGAAAGCAAGCTGGGTGTGCGGGGGAGCTTGGAGTCGCTGCCTGGCTTGAGTTCCACCTCTTCCCACCCCTCTTTTGTCCCCTTCACAGCTGGAATCCAGCCTCCTCTCTGCTATTTCCTGCTCCACTGAGAAAGATCCATTTGGCCACTCTGAGGTCTGATCTCTGATCGATGCCCTGGACCTGCACCCATCCCTGTTAAATTTTTTTAAAAGAATTCAGTTTCATAAAACTCTCTTTCCCAAGTGCAGGGAGTGTGTTGGGCTAAGGCAGGGCCCAGTCGAATACGTTTGTGAGAAGGAAGCTGGGCCAGAGGCAGAGATGTCTGTGTCCCCAGAGGTTGAAAACTCAGGATAGGAGATACAGGTTTCTTATTCCAGGGGACTACAGTCTCCTGCCTCTCGTAGCAGCCTGATGGATGGTCTCATTGGTTGAGGAATAGTCCAAGGTTCAGGGTGGCTGCTGATGCCGAGGCCTGAAGTCTTAGGTGGCAAACTGATCTGACTTCAAAGGAGGGCAAGATTGGGAGAGAGGGTCCCTGGAGGGAGTGACTCCTGCTGGATCTTGATGGCATGTGGTGGGGGCAGATGTGTCAGGAGGGAACAAAGCCAGGGAAGTGGCCCTGAGGAAGGAATAAGCATGTGGGCATGGGGCCAGGGAGAAGGGAACCGGCTGCTAAGTGACAGGTGAACAGAGTTGGGGGGGGGGGGGATGCGGGTAGAGGTGGACTCAGGCCTGTCCATGCCAGGAGAAGGAGTCTGGGTTTCCCCTGTGGGCCAGGGCTCTTTAATTCTCAGATCACTGACTTCCAACTCAGGGAAGCCCCTCCCTTCTCAGTGTGCTGCAGAAGTTTACAGGACCCACCTAGAATCAAGGGTGTATTATTGGACACAGGGTGAGCCCCTAACGTCAGCAGTGGGGATCCCTCAGACAGGGCAGCCATGAGCAGGAGGACACAGGGGCAGAGGGCACCCCAGACGGGGCAGACAGCAGGTCTGGCCCTCGCATCTTCTGACAACCCTGAGCCTCCTGGAGTGGCAGGATGGCATGGTAGAGGGCCGTGGCACCTCTTCCAGTGGTGGTCTATGTCTGGGGTCTTTGAAGCCAAGATGTGACTGTGTTTATCACAGATATGGCCCAGAGGATGCTGCTTGGCCTGCCTGAAGCTCAGCCATAGTTCCATTCAGGTCCTGATGCTGTCCCAGATCCCTGAGTGCCAGGGTCCAGGGCTCTCAGCCTAAGTGGCTTTCTTTTGAATAACAAAATTAGTCAATTTGTGCTTTTTTAAACTATAAATAATACTTGCATGTGCTAAATGTTAAAAAAGGAACACAAAAAGGCCGGTGTGCCCAGCAACTTGGGAGGCTGAGGCAAGAGAATTGCTTAGGCCCGAGAGTTTGAGGTTGCTGTGAGCTGTGACACCACAGCATTCTACCCAGAGCCACATAGTGACTCTGGCTAAAAAGAAAAAAAAAAAAGGCCAGGCACAGTGGCTCACACCTGTAATCCCAGCACTTGGGAGGCTGAGGCAGGTGGATTGCCTGTGCTCACGAGTTCAAGACCAGCCTGAGCTCGTCTCTAAAAAATAACTGGGCATTGTGGCAGGCGCCTGTAATCCCAGCTACGTGAGAGGCTGAGGCAAGAAGATCGCTTTAACTTAAGAGTTTGAGGTTGCTGTGAGCTAAGACTCCCTGGCACTCTACTGAGGGTGAAACGTGAGACTCTGTCTCAAAAAAAAAAAAAGGAACACACACAGAATATGGACTAATGGAAAGTTGTCCCCCGCACCCCCTTTCCCATGCCCAGTTTCCTTCCTGAAAGCTATGATGGGAATCCTTCCAGAGATGCTTTTGTATATATAGGCAAGTACTATCGCTATATACATGGTGTCCACACAGTTCGTGTGCAATTTAAAATAGACAACTATTTTTAAATTGCACACGAACTTTGTGAACACCCTGTATGTCACTTGGGCTTGCTTTGCAGAATACTGCAGAAGACTCCCTGCATGGGGCTCCCTCATCTGTACAAGTAGACAGTTGGACAGATCAGGGCTTTCTATGATCAGGCCCTTGTATCCCCACCAACTCACTGATTCAATAACTGAGTATTAAGCCCCTTCTCTTGCCTAACAGCTCCGCTTCTGGGACTGTCTGGGAATGTGAAAAGAGAGGTCTGCTGCTGGAGAGCAATTTGCAAACCAGCAAAGCAGGTGGCCCCGGGGCCCAGGCGGCTCTACCACCCTGTGGCTGCTTCTGCTTGGTTGCCTCAGACGATGGGAAGCTCACTGCTGCCTGAGGCAGCCCATTTCTCCTATGATGGGCTCAGCCCGGAAGTTCTTACCTACCCTGAGCTGCAATAGGCCTCTCCCTAATTTCCACCCACTGGTTCTACGTTCTACCCTTAGGGGGCAGTGCTGACAGGTCCAGGTCTCAGTTCCATTTTACAAATGAGGAAACTGAGGATCAGAAACAGGATGAGACCTTGAAGATTCCTGTTTACACAAACACACCAGGTCCAGAACCCAGGAAGGGATTTGCTTTCCTCAAGCAAGATGTCAAAATCAATATAACCTCCCACTCAATGAGGATAATATAAATTACTCTTTGTAGAACACTACTCTGTGCCTGGCACAGAGTAAATGCTATGTTAAGAATTAATGGGGGAATAAAAAAAAGCCTGCAACTTCATGCTGGCAGCTCCAGACCAGGAGCCGAGGCAGTGCCAACTCTCTGCTGCTTGGCAGGATAAGCAAGCCTACAACCCTCTTCCTGCAAGGCCTCATTGCAGGTGACCAAGCCCCTGCTGGGTAGCGCTCAGGAGTTCCTGAGAAGGGCTGCCTGGTTACTGGGTGATTCCAAATTGACATAACAGATTCAAAACGGACAAACTTAACTTGGCCTGAGTTGCCTCTGGGCTCCTGGGAGGTCCATGGCAAATCCATTCTTTCCTTCAATCCTCAGCTTCCTCACCTGTAAAATGAGGGGACTTCACTAGTTAAGAAGTCAGAAGCTACCCCTTATTGAATTAGTTGAGGAAATTTAAATCTTAGGGGACTTTACACAGAAAATTAGCTCTCCAGTCCCTCCTGAGACCTGGTAACAGTGGGTGTATGTTTTGCATGGCAGCACAAACCAGATAAACCCCCCAGCAGCCAGCCTGCCTCCTGTGGGCACCTGTATGTGCCACCCATGGACCAGGTTGTTTCTGTGGATGTTTCTAATTCTGAATTAAGTAAAGCACATTTTTCCTTGGCACTTACTGTGTGTCCCTGACTCAGAGCTGGCAATGACGAGACTGGCAGTAGAAGTCTGCCCTCGGGGGGCCAGATGAGGTATAGATTTGCTGTGTATGGGTAGGAAACTTCTCTGAGAAGATCTCTAGCCTCACCTTGAAGGATGAGAAGGGTAGTCTGGTCTTGCCGGAATCAAAACTTCAGTGATCACTGAGAACTTCCTAAGTCAGAGAAACTTTATTTTTTTATTGTCTGTTCTTTTTTTTTTTTGAGACGGAACCTCAAGCTATCCCCCAGGGTAGAGTGCCATGGCATCACAGCTCATAGCAACCTCCAACTCCTGGGCTCATGCGAGTCTCCTGCCTCCGCCTCCCAAGTAGCTGGGACCACAGGCGCCCGCCACAACACCCGGCCGTTTTTTTGGTTGCAGCCATCATTGTTGTTTAGCGGGCCCGGCTGGGGATTCGAACCCGCCACCTTAGGTGTATGTGGCTGGCGCCTTAGGCTCCTGTGTTTTATGATGTCCTTTGCTCAACAGAATTTCTTAATTCAAATGAAGTCTATCTAATTCATTGGTCTTCCTTCTTCCTCCATTG
>CAUYQV010001142.1:0-16831 GCA_963574575.1 Galagoides demidoff
TAAAGGGTTGGGAGCTAGATCCATTTATGTTTTCCCTTCCTTGGAATAGTTACAAGTATAAACCTGAGATAATTCATTTGTCAGAGTGAAATATTACAGGCTCTAACACCTATTTAAACAGTGTGTGGTTTCAGAAACCACGAATTTCCAATTATATGGCAAAACAAAAAATAGCATGTTTCTGATATTATATCAAATATATTTATTCATCATATGGACAGGGTTTCATACATAAAGAATTTCTCTATTTTTTTTAAATTTTGGATTAATATGAGGGTACATATCATTAGGTTACATTGTTTATATTTGTAAGGAAAGTCGAGTTTAGTTGAGTTCCTTTTTTTACAAATTTAGAAATGATAAGAGTGTATCAAAAGCAGTTGAGTCTTCATCCAGGAAGTGTGCCACATACCTGTACATTGTAGTCCTTAGGTGGAAACTTACTGAACTCCCTCCCTCCCTCCTCTTGTGTCTCTAATTTAATTGTGTTTATCCCCGCCTGGGGGGCCTGCATTTGTTGATATACTAGTTTCAACATAGTATTGAGTACATGGGATACTTGCTTTTCCATTCTTGAGATATTTTACTCAGAGGAATGTTCTCCAAATCTATCCAGGTAAATACAAAATATGCAAAGTCTCCATCTTTTATGGCTGGATAGTATTCCATGGTGTAATATACCACAGTTTATTAATCCATTCACCTGTTGATGGGCACCTGGGTTGTTTCCACATCTATGTAATTGTGAATTGAACTGGTATAAATATTCAAGTGCATGAATTTCTCTGTTTAAATGGTCAAAATACATGAAAAGAAACCTGGGAGAACTGTGTTTGCTTGTTAATTAATGACTTAATTCCTTTTGTTGTTTATTGTTACTCTCTCAAAGGTGAGAGGGTAATTTCACTCACACACAACATTTTGTTGCATGGGATCAAGAACAGGGAAAGACAAAATAAACTTGGAATAGTACAAAATTATCATATTATTATTATTATTTTCTTTCAGGTAGACACTGACATTTTTTTTAAATCTGCCTGCTTGCTCATATACCCAAACTACTACAGAGGTATCATTCATGAACCTTCTGACTTGTATTTCTTCAGGAGAAAGTGTTTATCTCACCATCAACAGCATCAGTCCCCCTTGTGACTAACAAACAGGGAGACAGAGTGTCCTTTTACAGCAGTAGCTGAATTCATTTCCCTAATTTTGCATCTATTCTTTAAGATGTATTAAAATAAAGACCAACAAACCACTGTAATTCCAATATTTTCTAATAACATGCTGCTTGATTTATTATGTCAATAGAATCTGATGGGATTTCTACTGCAAAGTAAGGGAGCCCATTTACATGTTAAGAACCCATTTTTGGTATATATAAAAGCCATGAGATTTACTTTACAATTTCCAAGGCCATTTATGATAAGAATCAACTTACAATTGCTACGAAAACATTAGCAATAAACAAGCAAACTATGCCTATTGTTAATCTTTAAACCTATTGTTACTGAAAATATTCCCCAGCCTCTATTCCCTGAAGGCATCACACTGAATATTTCTTTTCTTTCTCCTCTTTAAAAAAATATTTACTAGACATTTTTAGTACAGTTTTAGATTTATAGAATAATTGAGCAAATAGTACATAAAGTTCCATATAATTCCTCACTCCACCCTGCCCCGTACTGCTTTAGAATTTTTCTATTATTTATAGCTTGCATTGGTGTGGTTAGTTTGTTACAATTAATGAACCAGTATTTATGCATTGTTATTAACTACAGCTCGCAGTTGACATTAAATTTTACCCTTTGTGCTATATAGTCCTTTGGGTTTTGACAAATGCATAAGGAAATTTTCCACCATTACATTTTCAGATACTTTATCACCCTAAAAATCTCCTATACTTTACTTTTCTATCCATTCCCCCTTCTGCTGGAGTCACTGGCAACCACTGATCTGTTACTGGCTTTATCTGCCTTTCCCAAAATATGATCGGTAAGGTAGCTTTTCAGACTGGCTCCCTAAAATTGGTAACATGCATTTAACATGCCTTCATGTCTTTTTGTGGCTTGATAGGGCATTTAGAAAAAAATTATTGAATAAGCATTTTATGTTTTCCAAATAAAGCAAATATTGATAAAGATATTATACAAAATACATCCTTTTCTTTGGGAAAAAACACACAGGTAGGTGAATGTTGCTGCTTTGATTGTCTCTCATGGGCAGAGTTAGGTGATGCCGTAGGTATGATCACAGAATAAAAGCAAGAAAAAAGATACAAGTGACTCGGTCAAAAGGATAAGCAGAAAGGAAAAGAATTGAGCAGGAAGCTCCTTAAAGCGAAGCTTGAGGTACAAAGATGAACTGTAGAGAGAGAGGAGGTCTTGAGGCCAGTTTCCCTGATGACAAAGAATAGAGAAGTGAAGACAGGCAGGGGGACAGGAGGGGGCTGGGAAAACCACAGGGCAAACTGGGCTGAGGAGAGAAGGGCTGAAGGTGAGAAACTGAGAAAGAAAATATGATAAGCTACATCAACAGGACCATGTGTGCTTGCAGTGCAATGTCAAGGTTTTGTTTATTTATTTTAAAGCTTTTGCCCTTTGATCTTAGTGTATATTATATACACAAACCCTGTGCATGCCCCTAGAAGGGAGAAAATGGGCCGGAAGCAAAGTTGGTCAGTCTTTCTTACTTGATACTAGTTGTATCTAGGGTTCGTTTATTTTCTTACTTCCTTAAGAGAAATGAGAAGGAGGAAGGAAAATGAGTTGATATGATAAAGAAATGTCTTGGAAAGACAAGAAAATAGGAGGAACGGAAAGAAGCCAGTACATATTCCCACTGTCTACAGCTTGGGGATAGGTGGAGGACAGAGCAGGAGGACGCAGGAATGGAACGAGCTTCCTTGCCCTGAATGCCATCCTGTGACTGCTACTGTGTCTACTAGCAAACAGTCTGACGCCCCCTGCGGTAGAGAGTTCAAGGATTTTGAAGACAGTCAAGGAGAAAGACAGGACCCCCTGGTGGTGGTTATACAAACTAAGCTTTAGCTGGTGGCATCTTGAAAAGCTGACATTTGGGCTCAGGACCTGTAGCTCAGTGGCTAGTGTGCCAGTACATACACGGGAGCTGGCGAGTTCAAACCCAGCCTGGGCCTGCCAAACATTGATGACAACTACAACCAAAAAACAGCTGGCTGCTGTGGTGGGTGCCTGTGGTCCCAGCTTCTTTGGAAGCTGATGTAAGAGAATTGCTTGAGCCCAATAGTTGGAGGTTGTTGTGAACTGTGACACTACAGCACTCTACTCTGGGTGACATAGTGAGACTCTGTCTCAAAAAAAAAAGAAAAGAAAAGAAAGAAAGAAAGGAAAAGAAAAAAGAAAAAAAAAAAAAAGAAAATATGACGTGTGTGGGGAAATGCTTCACAGCCTGAAGCCTTACATAGATAACCCAAAGGAGGAGAGGACAGAAAACTCCCAAGGGGACTAGGAAGAAAAGAGGAACTCATGTTTAGGTGATGTGGCTTAGCAGGAAGATGCTAAGAGCGGGAGTCTCTTTGTCAGAGACCCGAAAGGCAGCAGGAGCAACATCTTTTATAACCTCAGGGTTTGTCTTAGGGCTAGCAGATGTTGAGAGCAGTTTTGTGGGTTAAAGTTAAAAACATACTTATTTGGCCTATATTTAAAGCAAGTAGATGTGCAAACATTTTAGTCTGGGCCAAGAGAGCTTTTGAGTTAAGAATCCCAGCCAGCTGTGAATATGGGACCAAGCCCACATGAAGGCGCCGTCTTTAACCCATCCACAGGCCGCTGGTATTTTATGCAGCATGCAAGTCTTTAACCACTTCTTTCTTTCTTTTTTCTTCTGTGTGGGACATGTAGGTTGAAGGTCCTTTGCAAAGGGCTTCATTCTATGCAAGAAATTATTTTTTCCAAAAATTTGGCATTGGGGGGTTTGCATTAATTTTGTCCCGGTATAGACAAAGACTGAATTTGCCTTGTAAATTTCAGATAGCCTGGGGTAAGATTCACCAAGGCATTTCTGTTTTGAAACTTAGTTGCATTCAGCCATTTTTCCCTCCTCCTCCCTCCACTGGAGTTGATTCTAGCTCAGAAACTTCAACTGCAGCTTCCGTGCAGGGTATGAGTCTAATTCTCAGTCCTGATCCATAGTGCCTGAAATTAATTGACCTGCTATCAAATAGGCAAAAGTGATTGAGAAATAAAGTAGTCTGTTCTATAGAATAATTTTGTTTAATTAGGTTTGCCAGGCATCCGGTTGTGACTTGTGAAAAGAAGGCCCACACCGTATTTGTTTCACGTCTCCCTCTGGCTCTCAGAGCTCCTTGCCAGGCACAGCTGCCTGCGTCTTCAGCTCTCAGCTATTGCTTTCGGCCACACTGCTTTGTCACCATGAAACCGCCACCATCTAAAAAAAGCTGAATAAAACCCCTCCTTCTGAGTTCCTAGAGAATTTTCTTTCCTGATTTTATCCTTCATGCTGTACTTTTAATTTCCCATCTCCTATTGTCACACAAAAGATACATATGTTTTGATTGCCCCTGCATCATCCATTCAATTGTTCACTCCTTCAGGACATATATTACTGGATGGTTCCTAGGTACCAAAACCAGTTTATATACTGTGAAAATCATGGAATACACACACAAAACAAAACTCTCTTCCTTCTTGGAGCTTGTATTGCAGTGTCACAGGCAGACAGAGAATGTGATAAGCACTTTTGTATAGCATGTTAGATAAGGATACACTTTAGTGAGAAAATAATTAGACAAGAAGGGGGGCTCAGAAGTATCAGGGAGAAAGACAGTTTTTCAGTGTGGTGATTAGAGAGGTACTCACTGAGAGGATGACAATGGAGGGAGGCAGCACGTCCTGCGGGTGGCTTAGGGAATAGCACACCCAGTCGAGGACACACTGAGCTCACAGTCTCATAGATGAGCTGTAGCTGCAATTTTGGGAAGCAATAAGAATTCAGTGAGCAGAGTGAGCAAGTAAGAAAATAAAGGTTGTAAAGTCAGTAAGGTAGTTGCAGGGGCCAGAGGGAGGCTGATCAAGGAAGGGATTTTAGATCAGAGCAGAGATGTGCATTGTTATTTGGAGTGAGAAAGAAAAACAAAAAGGATTTTGAACAGAAGGGTGTTATAATCTGATTCGTGCTTCCAAAGAGTTGTGCCTTGCCTGTAAAAAACTACAAAGACAGAACAACTCTTGTTAGAAGGTTCTTACAAACACTGAGGTGCACAAAAACGGTGCCCTGGGCCAAAGAGGTAGCGTTAGGCGGTAAGGAGATGTCAAGCTGGGAGTATGTTTGGAAAGGAGCTCCTAAAGGGATTTGATACATTGGAAGTAAGATATGAAAGAAGGGGAAAAATAAGACCAAAGTTTTGATCTGAGAAAATGGAAATATCTTTTATTCTTATTTCTTAATCTCTTCTCGAACCACCCAACATATTTCATATCCCTTGACTACTACAAACAGTATCTGATTCTAGCTAGAGAGCTAAAAAATTCATTTGACACCACACTGCTTATTGTCTCTCCTCTTCTGGTTCAACATTTGAGCCCTGAGACTAAGCCTGTCTAATGTGCACCATGTGGTTTTATCCTCCCCATCAGAAATGCAGCCCGTTCATTTGGCCTCTACTTTTAGCCTGGTCTCTACTCCTTTGGCCAAGAAACATTCTGTGCAGCTGGTATATGTAGGGATCTAATTTCAATTGGTCCTTGTCCCTCTGTGCCAAGCGTGCATGTAGGCCGTGGGTAAATACCAGGTGCCCAGGTTTATTAGTGAGCCTAGAAATAAAAAGAAACAGTGAAGACTGCATACAAGCTTTAAAGGACATTTTCTTTTTTAATCCCCCTTTGGTATCTCTTAAGTCTCATTAGTGCCTACAATTCAAATTAGGTAGCTCTTCCCGTGACATACAAACACTAAGGAATAGCACTAGCCTCCTTGTAATCCAGACTTTTGAAATGTTAAGTCAGCCAAAAAAAAAAAGTTCTCAGAACACTGTCACTTTCATTGCTTCTGGTAACACTGTCCTCTGCCCTTCTGCAAGCACTGCCCATCCTCCAAGGCTCAGGGCAGGCATGCTGCTTCATAGGGAAGGCTCCACTAAGTGCCGATAGTGATTTGTTTCCTGAGTTCTACAGGACTCTTCCCCTAGACAGCTTCCTCGGCCCTGTCTCACACTGATTAATATTAGTTAGTTTTCAGCGTGCCTTTGTGTCTGGCCTTCCCGTATTTCATATATCTCACATCATGCTGTGTGAGAGCATGGACTTTGATTTCTCCACAGTGCTGTGCAGAAAGCCAGTAAACATGGATTGAACTGTTTCCGTCCTTTGTCCACCACTTTCCTCTAGTGGCAATTGTTTTTTCTTTGTTTTTTGGTTCAAGGTTATGAAGCAGAAAAAGTCAATCTGTGCTTTTCTTTTCTGAAAATGATCAGTGCCCTCCCTGTGGCTTCCAGTCCCTTGCCCAGATAACGAACCCCTCGTTATAGTTGCTCCACCCAATCAGTCTCGCTCATATGATCTGATCAACAAATCAGGGAATAAGCAAATATTAAAAATGGAAATCACATAAAATAATTGATCTCTCATCCTATCAAGATAGAAAACTTCTACTGCACTGTCCAATTCAGTAGCCACTAAGCACATTGAAATACGACTAATAAAACATTTCAGGTATAACTGAGAGTCATGGAATTTCCCATACTAAGTTTGAAATTGTAATATATCTTATCTTTATATTGAGTACATACTTATAATATTTTTATATATAGTATGTTGGATTAAGTCAGATACAGAGGGGACAAAAAATACATATACACATTTTAAGAAAGGAAAAAATGTGTATTAAAATTGTAATACTCAAGTCACGATTGATTTCTGCAGGTACAAGAAATATAAAATACAACATACAAGATAACAAACATTATCAGAATATATTGAGTACTATAACTTTGACACAGTTTTCTCCTTTCTTAAAATGTGTGTGTGTGTGTGTGTGTGTGTATATATATATATTTGGCACTCTTTGTAAATTATTTAATTAATTTTAACTTCTTTTTTTCTTTTATAATGGCAAAGAAAACATTTTTAATGATAAATGAAATTTGTAATTACCTTTGTGGCTCACATTTTGGGGTTTGGGGACAATTTTTTCTATAACACGCATTGTACACTGAATACTTATGGTGACAAAGAACCCACTGCTGACTTGGGCAACATCCCCCCTCTCATGTGGTTAGACAACCTTAAAACTTCTAAAACTTAATTACCTCTTTCTGATTGTGAATCAAATCTGCTCTCTTAGAATACAACTCCATACATTGTATGATGCTTGCTTTCTTCACAAAGAATTTGATAACGTTTTCAAATATGTCATTTATTCAACTTATATAACATATTAATTTAGTCTGCACCATGGCAGTAAAACTGTATTAGATTTATATTTTAGCAAGTGCTTTCGTGAAATAAAATGACTTTTGTTGAATTTTCTAGAAGTATTTTAAGCTAGTAGGTATGTTTCTCTGGGACAGGTTAACCTTGGAGTCTCTGCCAGATTATAGCAAATGAGTAGGAAGAGTCCCTACATTGGACTCCAGAGTCTTTGTTCTGCTTTTTTTCAGCTTCTTTTATTCCTCTCACATCCCCCTGTTTATCCTAATGAAATCCTTGTGATGCCTTTTTTATATTAGGCAAAGGTAAAAACCAGCCTTTGTAAACATTTCATCTGCATGATAAATTCACTTGATTATGGGGATGTAATAAAGGTACTATAGAGTAACAAGAGGGAAGATCTAATCAATAATAATTTAAAAATAATCAACAACTCAAATTCAACCAACAGGGTTGGTGTCTTCCAATCTGTACACTGCATTAACTCCCTTGAAGATTACCACTGAAGGCACCTGCAGTGAATATCTTTAGCGTTATTGTCTTCTAGTTTTAAAGTGCTCTGATCATATCAAAAACTCCAAGGACCTGCACAACCTTCATGGGTGCTTTCCTGAATATACAGGATGACCATAAAGTTCATGTGCAATTTTAAAATAGTGTGCAATTTTAAATTGCCCATGACCTTTATGGCCATCCTGTATAATTGCTTGCTAAATTTTTGGTCTGCCAGTCACAGGTAAATTTTTGGTTTACCATGTCATGGTAAGCCTGAAAGACACAAACTGGACAAATTTTGTATTGTGCTATAGGAAGATGAGACAGAATAGTTCTCTGTAATTAAGGGGACTGTTGTGATTTGGCCTAAGCATTCTTTTTATGTTCAGAACAACACTAGGAGGTCCTGCTCTAATCTAGAGGGAAATCTAGTCTCTCTCAGTAATATCCCATTCATTTGGCATGGCAAGTAGACTCTAACCCCACCTAGTAATCAGCGGTTCTCAGCCTGTGGGTCACAACCCCTTTGTAACAATGAAAATACATCACAGCATCAGAAAGGTTGAGAACCACTGTGTAAATCAATTACATAGTATGAGTGGTGATGTAAGATTCTAAGTATAGCAGAAATGGCAATTAAACCAATTGACCAGTCTAGACATTTGAAAATTTTTTTGAACTAATATTATGCCTTTCTATATATAATTTATTTTGTCCCTTCATATTATAATCAGAGATCATTTATGTATTATCATTAATATAATTACATGGCATTATAATGATTTGTAGATCCAACCACAGATCAACTGACAGTAAGAAAAGGGTAACAGGGTTAATATGTGATGGAACTGGGCTGTGTTAGGTTGTCTCTTAGATCACACTCACTCTTAAATAATGCCTCGTGGGACTGCTGCTTATATTTTATTACTTTTCAATGAAATGTGGATAGGTTACAAGTAGCATAAGGATGAAAATGGAAGGTGGCTTTGGTGAATAGAACTAAGATTTTGTTTATAGGTTCTCTGCCAAATTCAAAAACATGGATTGAAATGTAAGGGTGGGACTGAGAACACGTGCATAATGTGGTGTGTAAAAAGAGGCAATGTGCGATACGAGGGCACGTTTTTTCTGAGAGAGTATTAAGACAATGAAAACCATAAGCATAATTGAACAGACATCAGTGTGGCCTAGGGTTAACCCTTCTTAGAAACAAGTCAATTTAGATAGGGACATTTAAATCAAACAGAGGGTAGAAGAACTATTGCTTTTAGAGGAAGGATACTGCAAGGGATGTTGAGAACTGAGATCTATTTCACACCATGGCTAAGAGAAAATAAGTAAAACACCTCCCTCTGTTGGTTTCACTGACGTAACGCAATGTCATGTTCGAAAATGTAGGGATCAGTTTCTGTAGACCCCTTCAACTGGTTTAACACTTCAAATACAAGCCCTAAATTTATTTCGTATTTAGCTTAAACTGATAGAAAACTGACACAGAGGCATTATTTTTAAACAGATATTCTATAATCAATGGTCATGTCATGTCAAGGGTTGCTCATCTGACAAGTGTGTCCTATAGCAAGTAGGAAGGTGATTGAATCCCTCATGCAAAAAGATGGGAGACACTGCACATACCCCAAGGATATGTACTGTTGCTTTTGTGAAGCATCATCAAGGAAATACTAGCTGCATAAATATCACCAGAAATCCTTGTGATTCAGATGAAGAGAAATTGGAAGAAAAGAAACGTTTACTTTTTTCCTATGCAACGCAAAACTATTTAAAGAAGCCAGTGCTGTTGTAAAAAACTGTAACTGGAAATTGGCAAATAGTGTCATTGCTTCCAATTAGCTAGGATTTAGAGCAAATCAACGTGGCAATGCTGATCTGTATGCAGGTATGCACGTCACCATCTGACACTAATCACTTCCAACAGGAGCGAAAACTGGCTGTGGGAGGAAAAAAAGATGAGGGCAGATTCCCAAAGGGAACTGCATTAGGATGGGATCCACAGTTATCTCAGAAACATAGGGCCGGGGGGGAATTCCTCTAGATGTCTTTCTCTCACTACTTAGTCGTGATATGCCGAATGAGCCAGCCCTGCTATGTGTTGATCATAACAGCCATGCATATTTAGCAAAGAAATTTTGCTATCGACTAGTGAGCGAGACCCTATCTCTACTTTATGTTCCTCCAAAAGCCCATACTGTGTTTTCTTCATAATCCAGAACTGCAAAGAGAAAAGTCTTCCTATACAGTTCATGCCAGCTCTCATAGAAGATGAGTCTGAGGGAAGAAAGTGAATCTCGTTTCTCACTTTGGGGAAGGGGAAACGGATTGCTAAGGTACTGGATTGTTGATCAAATAGTTTTGTGCCCTGGATTATCTTGGTCATAAGTTGGTATGACTGCCTCACCCTGTCCACACTGGAAAGTAGTCTGCATTTCTATCCAATTTGATGGAGGTGGGAGCAAGTGTGGCTTGCTCAAGGAACCCCAAGCAGCCAGCGAGGCAGTCGTATGAACTAAGAAAAGACTGTAAGGGGAAGAATTCAGACGTGCAGGCTGGGGTCAGGTCCTCTAGAAAAGTGATTTTCAACTCTGGAGAGCCATAGAAAAAGGCAATGTTCAGGGCTTCCCCCAGGAGAATCTGATTATATTGGTCTAGAGTAAGTCTTGGGCACATATATATTTTCAAAGCAATGCTGTCCGGGTGATCTTTCCCTCTTAATGCAAATCTAAGAATGCAAATAATAGCCATGCATATTTAACAAATAAACTAAGCTATCAAATAGTGAACACAACCCTGTTTCTAGTTCCTGTTCCTCCCAAATCCCATACTGTGTTTTCTTTATTACCCATAACTTCTTTCCTCCACTTCCTCCTCTTTTTTCCTCCTTCTCCCTCCTCCCCTCTTTTTCTTCTCCTCTTAAATGTGGCTGTTTTATGAGAGGGTGAAAAAATCTGATTCTTAAGGAAAGAATGCTTAAGGAAGATTTAGGAGTGGCTGGAAAAAGTGCAATCATTAATGAGATTTATTTTTATCATGTTTATCAAATTGATCATATGTGATCAATTTATGTAGAGCATAATTTGCTGTAAATATTATCAAACTGGAAATGATCAAAAGATCCTTTTCTTTTAATTGATATAACTGTTGATGCTATAGGTATTATTTGAACTTCTTAAAGAATAATTTAAGAATTATAATTCAGGCATTAATTTGCTTTTCCATAATTATGCATTCATTCATACTGGCATAATCCAAAAGCATTAATGCACATGTGCCCCACGCACCAGATATCAACAACCTGGGAGAAATACTGGTAAATAAGACACAGTTTTGCTCTCATATTTTATATATAGTCATAATATTGTAAGATATGTACTGTTATCAAGGCATGTGAAAAGAAATGGCGAGCATGGCACATAAGGAGAAAAAAATCATTCTCTTAAAAAATAATTACATTTTAACCCTGTTTAATGCACAAAGATAATATGTATGTACACACACATAAATTCACAAACCCCACTTTGCGTCCAAAGGCCAGCTGCTGCTATAGAACCAAGAGGAGCCTATGCCTCAGGTCAAAGGCCATCAAGCAGGAAAATTTTCTCTCTTCTGGCAAGGTCAACACTTCGTTCAATTCATTCCTTCAACTGATTGGTCAAGATCACATCATGGATGACCATTTACTTTACTTACATTATCAATTTGAATGTTCACCTTATCCAAAAACACCTTCCCAGAAACAACCAGTATAATTTTTGACCAAATATCTGAGTACCATATGGTCCATTTTATTCTTAATAAAATGTTATAAATTAGTTAAGACCATTGCCAATTAAAAGATGGAAACCTGAGACTTAAATGAATAACCACCCAGGAAATTAATAAGATCTAATTTTGAGTACAGTTTTCTTTGTTTTCCATAAGGCAAGAATTGTTTGTACTTCAAGAAAGTTCTGTGTGGCTGGGTCATTGGTAGCCAGACTCAACACAGGAATGGCATTTGGTGGTGTAATGTAAAAGATCCAGACCACAAAACACTGTCTAGGCGTCCTCAAACTACGGTCTGCAGGCCACATGCAGCCCACCTACGACATTTATCCGGCCTGCCGGGTGTTTTTGCCGATGCTGCCTGTCCTGCTTAGCAGTCGACTCTTTGCGGGGCCCTCAGCCCGGCCCTCCAATGGTCTGAGGGACAATGTCCCCCTGTTTAAAAGTTTGAGGACCCCTGGTATATTCTAAGACCATCAGGAATTCCTACCATCCATTCATTTAATATGTTTTGAGCACATATATTGTGCTCTTCCCTCCTTCTTCTCCTTCCACGTTCACACACACAAATATATACATCGCATGTGTACAATGTATGTATGTCTTCCCCAAATCATCATGCTAAATGTTTCCTGATATCCCAAAATGTCCCTAGGGAGCAAAATAGGCACCGTTGATAACCACTGGCCTATGATGGATGTCTGAACACTCAGCGGGTTATGTTACAGGAGAACAGAGAACCAGGAGAACCTCCTCCTTTATAGCAGCCCATCAGCAAGCCTGCTGTTTTCTGTGGAGAGACATCACCTCACTCCTCAAGGTTACTCACGACAAACACAATGACAGTCTGAAAGTGCAGGATGAGATTTACAATAAGGTCATACACAGCAGGACAGGTTAGAGTAAATATCAACCACTGACAAGTGCCCCTCACCGGCCACACAGTTGGCTCTAAATGTTTATTTATCAATAAACACCTAAAAAACAAGCCCCCAATACAATCCCTTTGTATTTGCCCTACAGTTTCCAAATTTAATGTCCAAAGGCCTCTGTTCTTGATTTTTAGATCCCTTTCTCCAGTGAAAGAGCCTCGTTTAGAGTTAGTCTGTATTACTTTATCACCTGAGCATCCTGCAGTTCCTTCCAGTACAGGGAACTGAGCCTGCTCCGCACTCCTAACCGCTTAGATTGAATAATTGGTAACTCAGAGTACAACTATCAAGTGTATATCTTAATCATTGATTATTTTCTGAAGTGAGTTGGACACTCACCATCATCTGTGATGGTTGGTATAAGAAGTAAGTGTTTCCAGGTAGCGCTTGTGGCTCAGTGGGTAGGGCACCAGCCCCATATACCCAGGGTGACGGGTTTGAACCTGGCCCCGGCTAAACTGCAACAAAAAATAGCTGGACGTTGCAGCGGGTGCCTGAAGTCCCAGCTATCTGGGAGCCTGAAGCAAGAGAATCGCCTAAGCCTGAGAGCTGGAGGTTGTTGTAAGCTGTAACGGCATGGCACTCTACCAAGGGTGACAAAGTGAGACTCTGTCTCAAAAAAAAAAAAAAAAAAAAAAGAGAATATTTCCTTAAAAGATACAGTTAATAACAATCTCTTTTAATGGCATTGCCACATGATCAAGACTAAAAAATGCAACAAATCTAATTTATGTGAGTTTTTACTTACTGGGTTTCTTGAACAGAAAGCGCTAGGTCACCTCATTGGGAACACTGAATCTACAAAACCCACATTGCTATTGTTGGCCCGGACAAAGGCAGAGACCTAACTGCAGTCAGCGGAAAGAAAGGAAGCAGAGGCAAGGAAAACCTATCAGTTTTCTATTTATCAGAAAGCTACTCAGGCTTATGAACGTTTCTCTCAGTGAATGATTATCTCAAATGCTTCTTTCTTCTTATGAATTCAAAAATTTAGACATTTGCAATATGGGAGTTCTCAAGACATTAACAGCTATTTTTTTTTTTTTTTTTTTTACAAACATCTTCCCTAAACCTTTGAAACCTTGAAAATTTTATCTTTCTTTTGGTCTTTATTTTCTTTGTGGAAGGTACTCAAATGAACAGGAGCTTGGGGCAGAATATCATTTCTCCTCTGAGCAGAATTCTCAACATTGTATTTGAAACTTCTCTGTGCTGGTTTCCATATCTTATGCAGCTGCCCAGCATAACTGTCAGAAGTTTAAAGGTATGTTGTCACCTTTATTTATATATAAGCTTTAAACAATTTGAGTAGCTTGTGGATCAGATAATTCTTTGTGAATATCCTGTGAGTTCATTCTCTTAATTACTATTACACTGAATCTAAATAAATGTACCTTGCCAAAAAAGCTCTTAATTTTGTTTCCAATTATTTCATTCGACCTATTTGAAAGTTTCCTATTTATTTTTGATATATTACTATAACTTTACATCTGGTGAATGATGATTTTGTTCTTATTAAGATAAGAAATCAGTCACCCCCTACTCCTGGGTTTGGACTTCCTGTCAAGTGCACTTTCCCTCCTTTTTTACTCCGTTTTATATTACAGATGTTTAATAATATTAAATATAAACATAAGGAGGCATTCAGAAGTAAAAACTGAAACTGATATTATCATGGACCAGTTATTACATACCCCTCTCTGAAAGTAGCTTATCGAGAACATATTTAATGTATGTAAGGATATTTTAAGAACTATCAAGTACTTTTACGTGAACAGATAATAGAAGTTTCGTGCTGAAATTTGGAAGATTTATTTCCACTCTTTGGACACTAGAGGTGAAAAGAAATAAATATTAATTCAGATTTTTTTATTACATTAATAACATCTAAGCTACTCTGTCCTCTACTCAAAACATTAGACAGAAATACCTGGGGCACTATATCTCAAGTCAGAAATAGAAGAGAAAGTTGAGCCTTGCCATGTGAGTCTAGGTCCTTTCTATTTATACTAAAGATCTTTCATTTCCCACTGGTCTTTTTTCAACAACCTGACTGAAATCCCTGCCCTTTCCCTGGAAACTAGACTTCAGAAAGAGGGACATTTTCATTCAGCAATCCAGCTTGTGATTGTAGACTCTGTACAAATAGAAAGTATTTCTTCTAGTTCTCTCGACTTTGATGTATTTTGTGAACATTCTCCCCAGGAGAAGCCATATAATATGCAGGGCCCATATAATTTGAAAAATGAACTTGCAGGATTTCTTATTCAAAATGATTAAGATTGTCAAGAAGGAGAAGGCAGGAAATCCCTCCCTGCACGGGAGCCCTTCTGAGGCCCTTCATTGACTTCACAGATCACTCCCTCACCCTCCCACCCCTCCCCGGCCTCAGTGCTATTGCTCTGTTGGGTTTTCTTTGGAACTTTGTCCATCTCTATCCCTGTCTACTTTCTCTTTCCCTCCTCTCACCTCTTGCCTCCTTCCTCTCTCCTCTCCTCTCTTCTTTCTTTTTTGTGTTTTTTAAAAATTTCTTTCTCCCTTCCTTCTCCTTATGCAAATTCAGTGATTATGATGATACAAACACTTTATGAAGTTAAAAATGTTCTGTAATACAAAACTAAATAAATAATGATGGCTAATATTACAATATTCTTCTTCTTTGGCCTTACTACCCTCTGGATTTCTTGCTATTCCGTGATTTTCTTTTCTCCTGCCTCCTACCCATTGACTGGATTTCCTCAGGGACTCTCCATTTCAATATTTGCATTCATTTTTAACTTTCTCTATAACCAGCTTTTTTTTTTGGCTTGGGCTGGGTTTGAACCTTCCACCTCCAGCATATGGGGCCAGTGCCCTACTCCTTTGAGCCACAGGAGCTGCCCTCTATAACCAGCTTTTTAACAGCTTTGTCCCAGGTTACATATGCTATGTAAATAAGAATGGAAGTAACAGAAGAATGACAGGCTTGACAATGTTGTCTCTTTTACTTTCTTTGTAAATTTGGATGACCAGTAGTGCCTGGGTATAAATAGACTAAATATACCATTTAGTACATCAATTGATCCTGATTATTTTCTTCTAGAAATGCAGTAACCACAATGTCACTTCTTTCCAGGTAATAGCCTACTTTGCACATAAAGACCAAGCCTTCTTTAAAATGGACTTTAAATTTAATTTTACTAAAATATAATTATCTGGCTCAGTTCCAAACCAAATGCATTTGAAGAAATCCATGAGGTCCTTGGAAACCAAGAAAAAAAGTGTCTGTGTTTGGTGTTTAAGTGTATTTGTGTACACATGCAAGGCTATATATTTTAAGAACTGTACCTTCAGAAAGAAATCCAGATAAAAACAAATATAAAAGCAAATAGGCCAAAGCCATTTGCTATGATGGTAGTGCACTCATTAGTGCTCTACGGCCTAAGTGTCAGGTTCCAAGTTAAAGGTGCATTTTAATGGCATTCCTTTAGAGCCACAGTTTGCTAGCACAATGGGAATAGACATCTTTATAAACTAGCCCCTCAATGGATCCAAAAAGTCCAAAACTCAAATATGATTTTAATTTCTAAGATTTTAATAAAATTTTGATTTAAGCACTCCAATGAGTTCATAACCATTGATACTCAAGGGAGTCTGGCCAGAAAGAAGTGTGATGTTTAAATTCCAATGAGAGAACAAGATTATTCCAAACATGGGTGAGGCCTTCTCAATCACTCAGTCAAGAACAAGCACCAAGGCAACCTCCTGAAAGAAAACCCCTGATGGTTCTATAGCCCTGTCTTTTAATTTAACATGTAAAGAAATATACAATTTGCAAATGCATAACTCAATGAATCTTTACAAACACACCTAAGAAGCCATCATTCAACTTCAATTGCAGAAACAATTTGACACCTTAGAAAGTTTCCTTGAGCGTTTTTCAGTTAAGAACCCTCATCCAGGCTCGGCACCTGTGGCTCAATCGGCTAAGGCGCCAGCCACATACACCTGAGGTGGCAGGTTCGAATCCCCAGCCCGGGCCCGCCAAACAACAATGATGGCTGCAACCAAAAAATGGCCGGGCGTTGTGGCAGGCGCCTGTGGTCCCAGATGCTTGGGAGGCTGAGGCAGGAGACTCGCTTGAGCCCAGGAGTTGGAGGTTGCTATGAGCTGTGATGCCATGGCACTCTACCCAGGGGGATAGCTTGAGGCTCCGTC
>CAUYQV010001150.1:0-11484 GCA_963574575.1 Galagoides demidoff
TTTTTTTGAGACAGAGCCTCAAGCTATCCCCCTAGGTTGAGTGCCATGGCATCACAGCTCATAGCAACCTCCAACTCCTGGGCTCAAGTGAGTCTCCTGCCTCTACCTCCCAAGTAGCTGGGACCACAGGCGCCCGCCACAACGCCTGGCCATTTTTTGGTTGCAGCCATCATTGTTGTTTTGGCGGGCCTGGGCTGGGGATTCGAACCCGCCACCTTAGGTGTACGTGGCTGGCGCCTTAGCAGATTGAGCCACCGGCGCCGAGCCAGAATAATTGTTTTTTTGAGACAGAGTCTTACTCTGCTGCGTGGGTAGAGTGCTGTAGCATCACAGCTCACAGCAACCTCAAACTTCTGGGCTCAAATGATCCTCTTACCTCAGCCTCACAAATAACTGGGACTACAGGTACCTGCCATAATGCCCAGCTAGTTTAGAGATGGGGTGTCACTCTTGCTTAGGCTAGTTTTGAACTCCTGAGCTCAGACAATCCACCCACCTAAGCTTCCCAGAGTGCTAGGAATACAAGTATGAGCCACCATGCCCAGCCAGATGGTCTTATTTTTGATAAAGTCTAGTTTATCAAGTTTTTCTTTTATAACTCATGCTTTTTGTGTCCTATTTACCAAATCTCTCTAACTCAGGGTAACAAAGATTTTTTTTTTCATATGTTTTCTTTGAGGAGATTTATAATTCTAGTTTCTTTCTTTCTTTCTTTTTCTTTTTGAGACATGGTCTTGCTCTGTCACCTGAGCTAGAGTGCAGGGGCATCATTGTAATTCACTGTAACCTCAAACTCTTGGGCTCAAGCAATCTTCCTGCCTCTCAGCCTCCTGAGTAGCTGAGAGTATAGGCATGAGCATCTATGCCTGGTGAATTTTTCTGTTGTTTGTAGAGCTAGGGTCTTGCTCTCACTCAGGCTGGTCTTGAAGTCCTGGCCACAAACGCTTCTCCCACCTTAGTCTCCCAAAATGCTAGAATTACAGGCATGAACCACCATACCCACCTAATTTTAGTTCTTATATATTATTTCTTGAATATTTATTTCCTGTTGCACCAGTTACATTTTTTTAAAGACTATTCTTTTGAAATTAATTTACCATGGCATCCCTTGAAGATATGTATTTGAAAATGTATGTGTCAGTCTACACGCAAGTACAGTTTGAATATCCCTAACCTAGAAATGCAAAATCTGACATGTTCCAGAATGAAAGCTTTTTGAGCTCCAACATGAAGTTCAAAGGAAATGGTCATTGAAGCATTTCACATTTTGGATTTCTGGATTAGAGATGCTGTCCCAATAAATATATAAAGTAAAATTCCAAAATCCAAAAAACTGAAATACTTCTGTTTCCCAGCATTTTGGATGTGAGATATTCAACCTATACCACCCTGTCTTAATTACTGTAACATATTAAATGCTAAAATCAGGTAGTGTGAATCTTTGAGCTTTGTTCTTCTTTTTAATGTTTTGGTTATTCTAGGTCTTTGGTATTTTTCTATAAATTTTAGAATCAGCTTTTCAATTTCTGTGAAAAAGCCTGCATGGGATTTTGTTTACCTGTTCATCATCAATATGCTAACAATATTGAGTCTTCTAAATAAATATAGTTTATCTCCCCATTTATTTAGGTTGTAAACTTTTTATTTGAGTAATGTTTTGTGGTTTTAAAGGAACAGATCTTACACATATTTTGTTTCACTTACCCGTTTTATGTTCTTACAAGGTAATGTAAGTGGTAGGTGTGTATCACATATTTGTTTTCCACCCCATTTTCCCATTGGTCACTGCTAGTTTATAGAAGTGTAATTGATTTTTATTTATTGGTTTTATATCCTGGGACCTTTGTAAACTCACATATTAGTGCTAATAGCGCTGTTATAGTTTGGCATTTTGTATGGAAACAATCACATAATTGTGAATAAGGGCAATTTATTTCTTTTTTTCCAATCTGAATGCCTTTACTTCTTTTACTTGCCTTACTGTATTTAATGTAGAGTCTTCAGTATAATGAATACTAGGAGTAGGAGGGCAACATATTGCTTTTATCTTGATCTTAGGACAAAAGCATTTACTCTCTATTAAGTATAAATTTACTTGTAGGTTTTTCATAGATGGCCTGATAAAGATTGAGTCTGTTTCTTTCTAATCATGGTTTTCTGAGAGTTTTATCATGAATGAATGTTGCAAATGCTTTTTATGAATCAATTTATGTGATTGTGTTTTTTCTCCTTTAGACTACTGCATCTTATGTAATTACTGATATTTAGGCCTACCATTTTATTACTTCTTTTCTGTTTCTACCCTACCCCATATTTGGGGGTTTATTCTTGTTCTGCTTCATCATTTCTTCTGCTGAATATTTGTCTGTTTTTAAAGTCTATTTTATGATAATTGAAGATACCCATGCACTTGTAAGAAATAATACAGAGAGATTCCATGTACCCTTTACAAAATTTCCACCAATGTTGACATCTTGCAAAATATATTGCAAATCACAAGGATACTGACATTGATAAAATCAAGATACAAAACATTTGCATTAATACAAGGATCCTTCATATTGCTATTTTATAGCCATACCCATTCCTTCCCACTCCTACCCCTTCCTTAAGCCCTGGAAACTACTAATTTGTTCTCCATTTATATAATTTTGTCATTTCAAGAATATATAAATGTTGTCATACAGTATTATACCTTATAGGATTGGTTCTTTTCACTCAGTATAATTCTCTGAGTCTAGAGATTCATCCTGGTGCATGTACCAATTGTTTTTTTCCCTTTCCCTTTTGTCACTGAGTAGTATTCAACCAAGTGGATATAAGACAGTTTGGATAACCATTCGCCCACTGAAGAACATTCCTGTTGTCAACTTCATTGATCTCTGCTCTAATTTTTATTCCTTTTCTTTTGCTTGATTTTTCTTCATTTCTAATATATGTAGTCAGTGCTGTAAATATCCCTCCAAATGCTTTGTGTCTCACAAATTATGAGATGTTGCATTTTTATTTAATTAAAAATATTTTTAAATTCCCCTTAAGACTTATTTAGATGTAAGTATATGTTTAAATTTCCAAATATTTAGGATTTTTAAGTATATTTCTCTTACTGATTTTTGGCTTAATAATGTTATTATACGTAATATGATTTCTTAAAAATGTTGTACAGTATAAAACTCAGAATATGATCTATCTTAGTGAATGTTTCATATGCATTTGAAAAGAACATATATTTTGCTGTTGTTGGATGCAGTGTTCTATGAATGTCAATTAGGTGAAGTTGGTTGATGGTTCTGTTCAGATTATCTATATCCTTGCTGGTTTTCTGTCTCCTTGTTCTATCAATTATTGAGAGAAAGAGTGTTGAAGTCTCCAACAATAATTGTGGATTTGTCTGTTTCTCTTTCAGATGTATCCATTTTTGCCTCATGTATTTTGAAGTGCTGTTATTAGGTACATACACTTTTAGGATTGTTATTTCTTCTCAGAGAATTAACTGTTTTATCATTTAATGTCTTTCTTTGTCCCAGAAAATCTTTCTTGTTCTGAAGTCATTGTCTGAAATTAAGATAATTACTCCAGCTTTCTTGTGATGTTTATCTCCATCCCTTTATTTTTTTAATGAATAGACTTTTAGTGTACTTTTAGATTTACAGAAAAATGGACCAATTAGTACAAGAATTTTCTTATACCTCCAGCTACTTCCCTCCCCTGTTTCTCCTAATGGTAACATCTTGCATTAATGTGGTTGCATTGGTTACAATTAATGAGTAAATATTGATAAATAATAATAATGATAATAATATTATTAGAGACAGTGTCTCACTCTGTTGTCCTGGCTAGAGTGCCATAGCATCATAGCTCAGAGCAACCTCAAACTCCTGGGCTCAAGCAACCCTCTTGCCTCAGCTTCCCAAGTAGCTGGGACTACAGGCACCTGCCACGTTGCCCAGCTAGTTTTTGTATTTTTAGTAGAGACAAGGTCTCACTCTTGCTCAGGCTGGTCTCTAAAACTCCTGAGCTCAATGAGCATTCTACCCACCTCAGCTTCCCAGAGTGCTAGGATTACAGGCATGAGCTACCACACCCAGCCTTGATAAATTATTACTAACTAAAGTCCACATTTTATATTGAGTTTCACTCTTTACATTATTCAGTTCTATGGGTTTTGGCAAATGCATAAAAGCCCACCATTACTCTATCATGCAGAATACTTTCACTGCCCTAAAAATTTCCCTGCACTTCACTTTTTCATCCTTTCTCCAACCTCCTGGCAAGTACTGATCTTTTTACTATCGTTTTGCCTTTTCCAGAATATCATATAGTTGGAATCATATAGTATGTAACCCTTTTCAGACTGGCTTCTTTCACATAGCAATGTACCTTTACATTTCCTCCATGCCTATAGCTCGACAGCTCATTTCTTTTTATTGCTGAATAATATTCCATTGTCTGGATGTAGAGTTTGTTCATTCACCTGCGGGACATCTTGGTTGCTTCCAGTTTGGGGCCATTATGAATAAAGCTGCTGTAAGCATCCATGCTTAGGCTTTTCTGTGGACATAAGTTTTCAATTCATTGTGGTTCATTTTCTTTTGAAGGTTGTGATTTTTTTACGGTGAACTCCTTTTCAGTGAGAGTTCTTTTCCATGTAAATTCTATGTACCCCAAGCATCACTGAAACTGAACTGTTTAGATAGTGCCCTTGCTGGGGACCAATTTTTCACTAATGCAGAACCAATTTTTAGGTGAACTTTTCAATTTGGGGGGTTTTGTATTGTATCTCAAATGTCCATTTGGAATGCACTTCTGTGTGTGGTACAGGACTATGGTTCCGATTTCTTGTAAGAAATCCCTAATGCTTCTTAGCATTTTCGTTAGCCAGTGGATGGCATCTTTCTAGTTCCTATTTTATAAACAAAGGTGTCCTTTGTGACTGCTGGCTTAAAGCAGACAGCTCAGTTCTTATTCTCTGCACGATTGTGCCCTATGGTCTGGAATTCAACCCATACTCGTGAATTGCACCTTAATCCTCCAACTGCAAAGCCAAGAGCTTCAATTTCTGTTCACCCTCCCACACACACTTTAAATTCCTTCTTCATTGTTGTCACATAATAGATTTCTTTTCTTTGTTTTAAGCTTAGCTGCATATTAAATTATTTTTGTTATACTTGGACCAGCATTTCTTTGTACTTGCATTTACTGGAGGCTGTGGTGGTGGATATAGGGAGGATCCATCCACATCAGCTCAAGCTATGTTGATAGGAGTTCATCACAAGGCATTTAGGGGTTAATGTTATCCGATAACATTATGGTAGAAAGATTTATAATAAGTTTGCTGATTCATTGCATTTTTTTCTAGAAGTCTGGCAAGTTGATGAGCAGATAGAGTGCTACAAGAAAAGCCAAGACAGACCTCTGTGGCAAGCTGCATTCATAGACAAGGCAACACTGAAAGATGAAAGTGGTCATAGAAAAACCATTTATCTGAGCCCAGACTTTGTTTCTATAAGACAAAGACTCCCCAAATATTATTCATGGGGAAGGTGTTCAAAACATAATTTAAATTTCCTTAGTCAAAATAGAAATTATGTAAGAAAGAAAGATGACATATTGGAAATTATGCCTCCATCTTAATCATCATAAAGCTCAGCCTGCAAAGAACATTTTGAACCCTAATCAACAAGGAAAGGCCTTCCACCCTAAGTGAGCCCCTGATAAAGGAATTTAGATTGGGGAGAAACTCTATGAATATACTGAATGTGGAAAAGTGTTTATTCAGAAAGCAAACCTTGTTGTATATTGGAGAATTATTAATGCTGTGAGTGGGCAAAAGCCTTCAGCCAGAAGTCAACCCTAATAGCACACCAGAGAACTCATACAGGGGAGAAGCCCATTGGGTGCGGTGAATGTGGGAAGACCTTTATCCAGAAGGTATCACTCACTAAACATCAGAGCATTCATATAAGAGAGAGACCTTATAAATTCTGTGACTGTGAGAAAGCTTTCTGCAAGAAGTCAATTCTCATTAAACTTCAGAGGATTCAGACAGGGGAGAAACCTTGTGAATGCATTGAATGTGAAAAATCTTTCAGTGTGAAATCAAGTTTTGCTGTACCTGACAGAACTCGTTCAGGAGAGAAACACTATGAATGCAGAGACTGTGGAAAAACCTTTGGTGGAAAAATATCTCTCATTAAACAGAGAAGACATTTCAGAAGATAAAACTTAGATTTTAACTATGTCCAACATTTACAGAATAGTGCTCCTTTACCTAGTTTCCCTTTCCATGGTTTTAGTTACCCGTAATCCAAAAATATTAAATGGAAGATTCCAGAAATAATTCATAAGTTTTAAATTGTATACCATTCTGAGCAGTGTAATGAAATCTCAAACATCTTGGTCCATCCTACCTGGATGTGAATCATTCATTTGTCCAACATATCCATGCTGTATGCCCTATCTGCTTATTAGTCACTTGGTGGTTATCTCAGTTATCAGATTGATTGTCATGGCATCACGGTATTTATATTCACATCACCCTTAATGGAACCAAGGCAGAGGAGTAGTGATGCTGATGATCTGCGTATGCCAAAGAGAAGCCATAAAGTGCTTCCTCAAAGTGAAAATGTGAAAGTTCTTTTCTTCCAGGAAAAAAATTTATATGCTGAGAATGCTAAGATGGTAAGAATGAATCTATCCATGAAATTATGAAGAAGGAAAAAGAAAATTGTGTGCTTGTTTTGCTGTCACACCTCAAACTACAAAAGTTATGGCTACAGCACATGAGAATTGCTTAGTTAAATGAAAAAAGGCATGAAATTTGTAGATGGAAGACATGGATAGAAATATCTTTCAACTGATAGCAGTCAGATTCAGTGCTATCCACAGTTTCAGGCATCTACTGGTGATCTTGGAACATATCCCTAAAGGGGACTACTATGCATTGTTATACTGTGCATCAAAGAATTCACTGAGTAGTCATGTAAATATACATCAGAAAGCCTTCAGATATCACTTAGCCTTCATTAGATTTAAAAATCAAAGTGATAATATTCAAAGCATGCAATAAATGTGATACTCTTTTATGCATGAATTTTTTGTTTTCATATTTTTTTGAGACAAAGTCTCTATCACCCAGGCTGGAATGCAGTGGTGTGATCATAGCTCACTGCAGTCTCAAACTCCTGGGCTCAAACAATCCTTTCACCTAGGCCTCCCAAGTAGGTGGGACTGTAAGCATGCACCACTACACCTGGCTAATATGGCAAAATGTATTAACTTTTTTTGTTTGTTTTTTAGAAACAGGTTCTTGGTATGTTGCCCAGGCTGGTCTCAAGCTTATAGCCCCAAGTAATCCTCCTCCCTTGGCCTCCCAAACTGCCCAACACCAATGAGTTTTGATATATTGTACATCAAATAATTCATAAAAGTACAGAAGCATGAATATAGCAAATGAAAATCCTTTGGAAAGAAGTGTCACTTTATATCAGAGCATTTAGTTAAGAAGATGCCTTCAATTTAATAACTTGCAGAACCTGGTTTTCTTAGATACTATGTTATGATGAAAATCATGTTACAGATATGCCATCATACAAAAGGTCAAAAAAGTTAAAATCAAACATTCAATTATAAATTGTATACATATTCTCTGCAGAATAGGTTATAAGGCTATAAAATATAAGTAATACATTTGTAAGCATGAGGACAGAGGAAAAACATTAATCATTGTTAAACTAATCTCCCAGGTTAATCTGAAATAGATAATCCCTAAATATTAATTCATTTGAGAAAAGATGAGCCAGCAGATACCCAAACAAAAGAACTACACAGGAGACTTCACACATACATTTTACCTATCAGTGTAGAAGTGCATACATCTATGAGGAAAGGCTATACTCTTCTTTATTAATATATTCTCTCTTTAATTATGAGAGAGCAATGGGAGGTCCATATTTCCAGGGAAGATCCTCTAAGCAGTATTAATTGAAATAAGCAACTTGAATAAACTTTGTTAGGTGAATGAATAGCTTGATTTATTCATAAGTTGGAATAATATGCTGTCAATAATGAATTCATATTTAAGAATTTTGGAAAATATTCATGGTAAAGTATAGCATAGTACTATATGATCTGTGTTATAAAATAACATAAGGATATCTGGGCTTGGCACCTGTGGCTCAAGTGGCTAAGGCGCCAGCCACATACACCTAAGGTGGCAGGTTCGAATCCAGCCTGGGCCTGCCAAACAACAATGATGGCTGCAACCAAAAAATAGCCAGGGGTTGTGGCGGGCGTCTGTGGTCCCAGCTACTTGGGAGGCTGAGACAGGAGACTTGTTTGAGCCCAGGAGTTGGAGGTTGCTGTGAGGTGTGATGCCACCGCTCTCTACCCAGGGGGATAGCTTGAGGCCCTGTCTCAAAAAAAAAAAAAAAATATCTGGCTCAGCATCTGTAGCTCAAGCAGCTAATTTGTCAGCCACTTACCCCAGAGCTGGCAAGCTCGAATCTAGCCCGGGCTTGCCAAACAATGACAACTATGGCTTGGCGCCTGTGGCTCAAGTGGCTAAGGCACCAGCCATGTACACCTAAGGTGGTGGGTTCGAATCCAGCCCAGGCCTGCCAAACAACAATGATGGCTGCAACCCCCCCCAAAAAAAAAAATAACCAGGCATTGTGGCGGGCGCCTGTGGTCTCAGCTATTTGGGAGGCTGAGGCAGGAGACTTGCTTGAGCCCAGGAGTTGGAGTTTGCTGTGAGCTGTGATGCTACAGCACTCTACCCAGGGGGACAGCTTGAGGCTCTGTCTCAAAAAAAAAAAAAAAAACGTATTTATTCTGATCCCAGTGACTGCTATTGGATATTCATTTTTTCTTTTCCTCCCTTTCCCTACTCCTTGCCATCAATCCTTAAAATTCACTGTTTTAATATTGATTCTTTAAGTAAAGTTTTTTTATTTTATAAAAACATTACACTGATGAATTCCTCTGATTCTCATGGCAACACTATTAAGTAGGGAAGATGATGACAGTCTCACCTCCACACACACATATTTTATATAAGATAAAAGTAAATCATAAGGAGTTTTGTTTTTTTTTTTTTTTTTGAGACAGAGTCTCACTATGTTGCGAATGCCATGGCATCACAGCTCACAGCAACCTCAAACTCTTGGGCTTAAGTGATTCTCTTGCCTCAGCCTCCTGAGTAGCTGGGACTACAGGTGCCCACCACAATGCCTGGCTATGGCTATTTTTTGGTTGGAGCTGTCATTGTTTAGCATGCCAGGCTTGAACCCACCAGCCTCAGTGTATGTGGCTGGCACCCTTTCTCACTGAGCTACCAGCACCAAGCCAGGAGTTTATTTTCTTAAAACATAAAGAGAACAAGCAGTATATAGCAAGCATTAACCCCTACTCTGGTTCACATTTCATGGTTCACATTTCTGTGTGCGCTTGTATAATGTCCTTTGTTCCTCCAGATTTCACCTAGTAGAAAGAAAGAAATATAGAAGTCAGAATGAAACATCTGATGTTGCTATTTAATATCTTCTTATTTTTGTTTTATATTTAAATGTTTAATGAGAAAGTAATAAGCAGATTTCCATTTCCATGTATGTGGTAGTTGGTCTTGCCAGCCAGCAATTGTGCTGCAACCCTTAGGGGAGGAAAAGGATAAGCTGAGAAAAATATTTTAAAGATATTGCAGATACAAAAAACATTGTGGAAACAATGAAGTCTAGATGAATTAAAATTCCAGTAAGTGAAGTGCTTTTTCTAGGTGACCTGACAATTGTTGTCTCTTATCTGGGGGCATATACTGATTCTTCATATGAGCTGAGGGCAGGGCTTAGTCCAGGCTGATACTTTACAAGGGAAAAGATATTGAGAAGAGCTTTTGGAAGCTATATAGGGCTGATTGAGAAACTAGAAGAGCTTCAAACATATGAGTAGTTTTATCCCCAGGACATTTGCTGAGTTTGTGATGGTGTGTGAGGTGACAGGACTAGATCAGAAAAGTTGTCTCACCTTTGAAAACAGTCCCAATAAAAGAAGGGGCCTACCACACTCATGAGGAAGGAGACTAAAAGCTCAGCTCAGAGTCTATGAAAGATTGAACTAAATCTCAAGCTATCTTTCAGGACTGAGGAGACAGACCTAATAGGCTCTCAAGCAAACATGCAGGAGGGAAACACCTGAGGAACGGTGATGGTGATGAGCAAGAGCTAAGTTTTAATAACACTATAGACCAGCCCTGATTGGTTTAAAGTGATCAATCCACTATCTTACCTCTTGTAATTAAAGGAAAATGTAATCCCAGTCAACTGCAGCCTTTACTGTTTTTTACTACAAAGATGTTTAATTCTCAAAATAAAACATTACTAGATGTGAAAAGGCAGAGAAATGCAGCTGTTAAGACAGAAAATGAACAATACTTGTGGTAGATAGAATTTTAAGAATGACTTTCAAGGACCTTCTTCCTTGTAAAATTCCCTCCACTTTTTCAGTGCTAGTGGAAACTGTGAGTATGATTATATATCACTTCTGTGATTATGTTACTTTAAATGGCCAAAGGCAGAATATCAGAGTGGACCTAATCTTTTCACATGGACCCCCCCCATTTTTTTTGAGACAAAGTCTCACTATGTCACCCTCAGTAGAGTGATGTGGCGTCACAGCTCACAGCAACCTCAAACTCTTGGGCGTAAGATATTCTCTTACCTCAGCCTCCCAAGTAGCTGGGACTACAGGTGCCTGTCACAATGCCCGGCTACTTTTTTGTTGCAGTCATCATTGTTGTTTAGCTGGCTCGGCCGGGTTAAAACCCGCCAGCCTCAGTGCATGTGGCTGGCACCCTAACGACTGTGCTATGAGCGCCGAGCCACATAGACCCTTTAAAAGGAGTTTTCCCTAGTTGGGTGGCAAAAGAGAGTCACAGATTTGAAGTATGGGAAGAATCCAATACAAGGCAGATTCTCTCTTACTGATACAAAGAAAGCTCATGACAAGGAACCATGAGTGACCTCTAGGATCTAAGAGCAGCCCCTGGATGAGAACAAGTTAGAAAATGAGGACTTAAGTTCTACAATCAAAAAGAACAGAATTCAGAGAAAACATGAAAGAGGCTAGAAGCAAATCCAGCCTCCAGATAAAAGTCTAGCCCACGGGCGGCACCTGTGGCTCAAAGGAGTAGGGTGCTGGCCCCATATACCAGAAGTGGTGGGTTCAAACCCAGCCCTGGCCAAAAAAAAAGTCTAGCCCAATTTACACCTTGATCTTTACCTTGTGAGACAGAACTCAGCTAAACCTATTTGGACTTCTGACCTAAAAAACTGAGTTAGTAAATGGGTGCTGTTTTAAGCCACTAAGTTTGTGGTAGTTTGTTTTGGCAGCAATAGAAAACAGATACAGAAAACTTAGATGATTTTTATACTGGAATTAGTGGGAAACACTTTAAATTACCATTAATATAACAAATCAAAATGGGTGAAA